>JARYGA010024000.1:0-105453 GCA_030545235.1 Helianthus tuberosus
GCTAAGGGCTTTTTATCTTTAGATTCAAGTTTAGCATTTTTCCAAAATTCTTGCTGGGTTTCCAGGTAAACTGTAGCATCATAAGTCAACAAAGTTTTGTACTTTGAAGTTGAAAGAGTGTCAATGACGGAGTCGAAGGTTGTGGTATGACTTGGTTTTTGAAGTAGACCCAAGTAGTTGTGAGGAGCTTTGAATGGAAGAGCCATGGCGATTTTTGAGTGATTTGAATGATTGCGAGAGGAAGAAGACGATGAATGATTTGAGAGAAATGGATGGTAACTATTTTGAGAAATGAATTTTGAATTCGATTCGACAGTGAAAAACCTATTTGGGGTTTTGATCAGGGTTTTATAAAGGGAAAAAGTGAATGCTGACGTGGCAGCGGTTACGAAAGATCTGACGGTCAAGTACTGCCCACGTGACAACCTCTGATGAAAATGGATGACAGTTGTTAGGAAACAACTGATGGAACAATATCAGTGGTTTGCAATGGTAACAATGAAAACAGTGGCTGATTTTAACTATCAGTGGATAGCCTACCTGTCACACCCCGATATTTCCACATATTACCGGTGGGCCCGGCGGGGAGTATCGTGACGTAGTTGATATCATCATTATCAATACACACAATATAATAGCACAGCGGAAGGCTTGGTGAATAAACTATTATAAACCATAGTATCTAAGTGTCCGAATGAAAGAATATACAGACTTGGTTGTAATAAGATCCACAAGCGGATCATAAAATAAAGTACAAGAAAATGAAATAACAGACTCCAGGTATCTAGGGATTTGCAAGATCCTCTTATATGACACCTAGTAGCTCTAGCCTATTTACAAGAAGTACCTGTCAATCAATCTTTAGAAAATACGTCAGTTTACATTGGTAAATACAATTAACTGACTCATTTGAAAACATTTATGAAAATTGATTTAAGTGCACAAGGCACAAATCATTTATAACTTGGGACAATTATTTAAAATAATCTTGTATACAAATTTATATGTTTGTCATACAATTGGGGCCGGTTGGAAGCCGGTCTTGATTAACCCACTCACCACTTACAGAACCCACAAAGGAGTTATCCCCAACATTTGGGCTTATATTTTAGCATTTGCATCTGTCAGGTGTATGCCTACACCCCGTGCATAGGTCGTGGCCATTTTCAAATGAAATGAGCCGAGGATATCCAGGACACGGTCGTATTAACCCCTAATGTTCATGTTATCAAACAAGACAGATTAAAACGGGTTATGTAAATTTATTAATCACAATCCGATTAAATGATTTCATACCCGACCAAGTGGTATTATCATAATATCATATCCCAAGCCCGTATAAGGGAAAATAAATTAAAAGTATTTACCTGAGCTAAATGTGAAAAGTAATTCAGCCGTATAATTCTAAAGCTTTATGATGATACCTTCTACTGGATGCTACTTAATCTGTATAGATGGTTAAATAGCCTATTAGGATGCTAACGGGTCTTTAGTTAAGTCAAAGACTTTGACCGGCTAGCTAGAAAGAAACTTTACGGTTCTAAACGCTAGATTAAGCGGAGACCAGAATAGAATGTGGTTTAGACCCGAAAAGTTTGGATACTTGTATAATATGGGTAAACTAAACACATTCTGGAATTTCAGGATTTAATGATAAGGTTAAACCCGTTTCGGCTATTATACGTAAACTAGTCACATAAACCGATCCGAACGCATAAATGCGTAACGGGTAACCAAATGAATTATATACAGGTCTTAATTGTTATTATGCTTAAAATATGTTAATACATCAGTAGGATGTTAACATATATGCCCAAAAAGTATTTAAAACCAAATTAAGTCCCGTAAGGGCATTTTGGTCATTTTAATAATTATAAAAGAGATTTTATAATAAACTGAAGTTCTGGTCTTTGGTAATCAGTAAAAACATTTATTTTATCTCATTACATCAGTAAGATACTACATATATGTGAGGTTTACCATTCATGGCCAAACTATGCCCTGAAAGGGCATTTTGGTCATTTCACATATGCTTTTAAGGACATATTTTGGAAATCTGAGTTCATAATTTATACCTACTGTAATAATATTTAAATTTATTTAAAAATTCAGTAGGTAACAAGTCTTAGGTGTTAAATATGGTTTTAAACCATACTATGCACCTAATTAGTGTAAAACTCGCTAATTGACGATAATCAAGATGTTTATGTAAATCTGAAATTTTGATCAGTTTTAAATGCTCATAATAATTTATTTAATGTATGAAATCAGTAGGAAAAGGTTTGGCATTCAAATCATTTGTTAATCTCATTTTATGCATGAAAAGGGTATTATCGTCATTTACCGAATTGCACAAGAACTCTATGATTTAAACAGATTATAATCT
Source organism: Helianthus tuberosus (assembly GCA_030545235.1). NCBI lineage: Eukaryota > Viridiplantae > Streptophyta > Magnoliopsida > Asterales > Asteraceae > Helianthus > Helianthus tuberosus. The sequence goes on from JARYGA010024000.1 coordinate 2,387, forward strand.
GACCAAAAATCTTAATATTCCTTAAAAATAATATCTTAATAGTAGGTAATGAGTTTTGGTTCAAAATCCAAGTTTTAACATGTCTTATGCAAGATATCGCAATTTAATTAATAAAAAGCTTCTAATTACGATATCGAGCATAACTTCTGTTTGAGACCAAGAACTGATGTCAAATTTTTGGGACAAGCTTATATATCAGTAGTAAAGGTTTTTGTCCTCTCACATATCTAAAAATCTCAATTATATGTCAAAATGGCATTTACGGCATTTATAAGCATATTAACAAACAAGAGCATATAATTCAAACCACTACGGACCAAGCAATATAACTCCAGGGGGTTACACTAATATATAATATGGTCCAAATGGAAGCTTAAAACACGGAAGAATTAAGTTTAAATGGGTCAGAACTGAAAGTCAAAGAAAAAGTCAAGCTTTTGCGACTTTCGGTTATAAACTGACCTTAGACTGATAGTTGTCGGGTTAGACCTGATTAAACATGTTCTAATACTAATTACCAAGTCATTAGAGTGTTAAAATATAATTTAGAACCTCTGTTTTATTAGTTTAAACCATTTTTAAAGTTTCTGTCCAGTTTGACTTTTTGACCAACTAGTTTGACCCGACAATTAACTAGTCAAACGAAATAATTAGGAGGTGCCCTTTTAAGGGTTAATCACCTACCTTGATATGGTTCAATAACCACTTTCATTTCGGTCAGTGGTTGGACCATTTATGATTAAACCGAAAGTCAAAGCTTAATTACAATATGTTTGAGTTTTCGGTTTTTAAGCTAATAAAATGGACTAAGCAGGGATTAAAACTCTTACACAAGGTCCTTGCTATCTTTTCTACACTTCTTAGTCTTCTCCTAATGCTTGCTATCTCCAGAGATGGGTTTTGAAATTGTTGCAAGAGAATGAGTAAATAATATGTTCAACATGGGGGCCTATTTATACTTGAAATCCTTGATTCAAGATCACTCCAGGTGTAATGGGAGTGTTTAAGATCACCCCAAGTGTCCTAGTGGTATCCTAAAACTGACAACAAGCCCCAAGTATAGAAATTCAGGGATCGAAGGCGGTGGAATAGGCTGCAACTAGCAGCCCCAAGTATCGAAATTCAGGCATCTAAGGCGGTAGGATCAGAAGGGGGCTTACGCGCCCCGCGTAAACCTGTTGTTCAGGTTAAAAATGTTTCAAACTTGGCAGATTCAGTCCCTGGCCGTTATAAACCTTATTTAACCTCATTTTTGGCATATAAAGCCCTTGTAGTTAGTTTGTTGAGGTTCAAGGGAGTATAAGCAAACTCCATTAGGCCCGGTTTCGTTAAATATCACTATAAACACAAGTTTCATCATGTTGACACTTTTTACCCAAAGTCTTGAATACTTGCTTAACGATCTCGAAACCACGTGAAATTTATATCACTTATTCTTGAGAGTATATTTAAATATTTAGAAGCCTCGAGTTCGTTAAAAGGTCACTCAGAGGTAAGAATTAACATGTTGACACGTTTAACCCCTGTAGTTTTATAATCTTCCGATTATTCTTACAAACGGCTTCTTATATCCAATTAATCATTCGTTTAAGAATATATTCTTTGAGTATGGTCATTCAGAGGCACAAGTTTGGCATGTTGACACTTTTAGTCCCTTTGCATACATATTTTCACCGATTGTCAACTTTAGTCCTTCAAACTCAATCTTTCACATATTTAGAGTTTAGGACATGTGTCTTTACATAATTGGACACGTTTTTACGTGGTGTTACACTAACATTGGATGAAAACACTGATGTTTGATCAACAACATTTACAAGGAAAATGAGAGAACAGAGGTTGACTTTCAGCAGTGGACAGCATTTAGCAGAACAGATGTTTGAACCAAACAGTGGTTATGGCAGACTTTTAAGGATTAATGAAAATTTTCATTTTTAGCTATTTTTAAGGATAGATTTTTGATTTTCTGAAAACATTTTGTTACTTTTATTCATAGAAAAACAGGATTTTGCCTTTTATTCCATGTTTAGCATGCCAATTCTAGTGATCAAGCTTTCAAAGGTGGATGTGTCTAATGCTTTTGTTAGCACATCTGCTAGCTGATCTTTAGTTGGAACATGATGCAGAGAAATCAAACTTTTTTCATAGCAATCCCTCACAAAGTGATGTCTGATATCAATGTGCTTGGTGGTTGAATGAGAAACTGGATTTTTGATGATATTTTATGTTGCCTAACTGTCCAACATGAGAGGTGTCTTTAAGGCAGTTATACCAAAATCCAGCAATTAATTTTGAAGCCAAAGCAGTTGGGCTGTACAGCTGGCAGCAGCAATATACTCTACCTCAGCAGTGGATGTGGAAACAGCTGCTTGCTTTTTGCTTTGCCAAGACACTAAGCAATTTCCTAGGAATTTGCACCCTCCTGAAGTGGACTTCCTTGTTGTGTTACATCCAGCAAAGTCACTATCTGAGAAACCTGAAAGCTTGATATTTCTATCAGCTGGATACCAAATACCAAGTGTGGGAGCACCTTTTAGGTATCTGAATATCCTTTTTACAGCAATAAGGTTAGACTTTCTACGGGCTGATTGGGATCTTGCACAAACACATGTTGCAAACATGATGTTTGGCCTAGATGCAGTTAGGTACAATAAAGACCCAATCAGGCTTCTATAAAGTGTTTGATCAACCAAATCATCCTTTTCATCAGACATGACTATTTTTGTGGTTGCTATGGGTGTACTACATGGTTTACAATCATCCATCTCAAATTTCTTTAAAAGTTCTTTGGCATATTTGCCTTGATGGATGAATGTACCATTTTACAGTTGTTTTACTTGGAGACCAAGAAAACACTTGAGTTCACCCATAGCACTCATCTCAAACTCAGCTGTTATGAGTTGTCTAAACCCTTGACACATTTTAGAACATGTGCTTCCAAAAATGATGTCATCCACATAAATCTGGACAATCATCAAGTCTTTCCCTCTCCATTTTAAAAACAGTGTTGTGTCAATTCTACCGCTTGTGAACCCAATGGAAAGAAGAAAGGTGGAAATAGTTTCATACCAGGCTCTAGGTGCTTGTTTCAGTCCATACAAAGCTTTATTTAGCTTGTAGACATGATTTGGATTAAATGGATCCTCAAAACCTGGAGGTTGACAAACATATACCTCTTCTTGAATTTTACCATAGAGGAATGCACATTTGATATCCATTTGATACACCTTTATGTTGTGGTTGACAGCAAAGGCCAGGAGCAGTCTAATAGCTTCCAATCTTGCTACATGGGCAAAAGTTTCATCATAGTCAATGCCCTCTTCCTGTCTGAAACCTTGAACCACTAGCGTTGCTTTATTCTTGACAACAATGCCCTTTCATCAGTTTTGTTTTTGAAGACCCACTTTGTGCCAATAGGACTCACACCCTCTAGCAGTGGTACAAGCCCCCATACATGTTGTCTTTTAAACAGTTGGAGCTCCTCTTGCATGGCTTCTACCCAGCTGTTGTCTTTTAGTGCCTCTTGGTACTTGACTGGCTGATGGAGAGATAGAAAACCAGCAAAAAGATAGATGTTTTAGGATTGCTTTCTTGTGAGCACCCCTTCACTAATGTTGCCAATGATTTGGTCAGGTGGATGAGACTTCAAGAAGATTAAACCTCCTTTCTATGGAACAATGGCATTTAAGGGTGAGGGCTGCAGATGTGAATCATCTGAGCTAACCACTGAGGGTGACTTTGATGATCCATCAGTGGCTTGAAATGGAGGTGGAGGAATAGGTGGAATTGGTGTGAAAACATGCTAACTTTTCTCCCCTGTTTGAGGATTTTTATCAACAGTGTTTGATGATGTGGAAGCAGGGGTTAATGGGCTACTTTGGTCAACAACTGTTGAGGTAGCAGTGATTGAGCTTTGACAGCTGTTTTGAACATCTGCTGCTCTAGCAATGGATTTGAAGGTTTGTTGTGGAAGGATCACTTCATACCCATTGTCTGATGGAAGATTTTCTGATGGACCTGCACTGTTAGTCTTGACAGAAACATTTTCAAAAGTAAATTTATCAAGATCAAACAATTCTGCAGGGTTTGCAGGGATTTTCATTGAAGAAAGTTCATTGAACTTCACATTCAAAGTCTCTTCCACTGTTTTGGTCCTTGTGTTAAAAACTTTGTAGGCCTTAGCAGTGGTTGAGTATCCCGTATGATATCCACTGTCTACTTTGGCTATAAATTTTGAAATTGAGTCTTTTAAGTTCAAAATAAAGCATGGGCAGCCAAATACTTTAAAGTATGAGATCAGTGGTTTGATTTTATACAGAAGTTCATAGGCAGTCTTTTGATGCCTGTGGTTGATTAAAACTTTGTTCTGGACATAGCAAGCAGTGTTTACTGCCTCTGCCCAGAAAGTTAATCGCAAACCTGAATCAGCAAGCATGGTTCTGGCTGCCTCAATCAATGTCCTGTTCTTTCTCTCAACAACCCATTTTGCTCTGGTGTCCTTGGAATGCTGTACTGCCTTACAATTCCTTTTGACACAAAAAACTCATCCAACTCCCTATTTCTGAACTCTATGCCATTGTCACTCCTGAAGACTTTTACTGGCAAGTCAAATTGCTTTTCAACCTGTGTAACAAAGTCTTGCAAAATGCCCGCAGTCTCATCTTTGGAATTTAAGAAATAAGTCCATGTAAACCTAGAAAAGTCATCTATAATTACCAAACAATATCTTTTCTTTTTAAGACTCATGACTTTTACTGGGCCAAAGAGATCTATGTGCAGCATTTGCAGGAACTTGGTTGTTTTGGACTCTTCAATGGACTTAATGAGCTTTTATGTTGTTTTCCTTTTAAGCAGGAAACACAATGCTCAGGACAGGTGAAGAGTTTTGAGGAAGACCTCTTACTAACCCCTATTTTGACAAAGCAGTGATTGTCTTGAGATTTGTGTGCCCCAATCTCCTGTGCCAAAGTTTTATCTCTTTGTTAGAGGTAGCTGAGAACAGACATGCATCAGTCCAGGGGCTCTCTTTTGACAAATCAACTACATAAACATTGCCACTCCTTTGAGCAACAAGTTGAGTTTTTCCATTTTTTTATTATTTCTTCAATCTTTTTAACCATTTCTGGTCCAACAATCCTACAACAATCCTTAGTAAAAAATGAGCCATAACCCTTATCACTCATTTGTGAGACATTAAGGAGGTTGAATTTTAGATTGTCTATTAGATTGACATTTTCAAACTTAACATTTCCAGACTGAACTGTACTAGACCCCATCACCTTCCCTTTACTATTATTACCAAAAGATGTATCACCCCCTCCATGAGTTTTGAATTCTTTGAGTAGGGCTCTACATCCTGTCTTGTTCTTGGAGCCTCCACTATCTACATACCAAAGACTATCTAAGCATGCAAAAGCTCCCTGCACATCAAGTAAAAGGTTAGTTCATGAGGGTCCCCAAAGCTAATAAGGCTTTGGATGGGGTCTCCACAGTGTCTATGTTTAGTTCAGGTCGATGGACAGTGGTTAGCTCAGGGGTTTGGACAGTTTTAGAACTGGTTTTCTCTAACCACTATTGGGGGTCTTGCCCTATCATCTGCTGGTACCCAAAGGGATGCCTGCTCACTCTTGGTTTAGAAGGCCTTTTGTAAGCCTCGTAAACATGTGGGACCCTAGGGTATGGTGGTTGACCTTTACCTCTTCGGTATTGGTTTGCAGGGGGTGCATCAGTCACCTGAACTTCTCTTTTAACAAAGGTTTGGTTCAGCTGTTTTGTAACAGCTGTTTGAACTGGCACAAACAGTGGTTGATTCTTGATTGGTGGTTTTGATGAACTCATGGATGTTTTTGCAGTGTACTCGTTCTTTTTTACATCAAAGGATTTGAGATACACACATTCCTGAGTGAGATGGTTTGTTTTTCCACAGATGGTGCAGCTCTTAGCAGGCACAATGGTACTTGTTTTGTTAATATCGTATGCTTTTAGATGAAAACAATCTTTGGTCAGATGATTTTTCTTTTCACAAAAATCACAAAACAAGTTTTTAATCTTTTCTTTTTTCTTGTTCTTTTCAGACTCCTTTGCAACAAAGTTTTGAACCACTATTGGGATGTCCTTTAGAGGAATAACCTTGGCCTTAGGAGTTTTGACACCATCAATGGTTGTGAAGTCCATGGGTTTGAAGTTTTCAAGGATGTCACACACATCAGACCATGTGGGTTTAAATTGGTATTTCTCAATCTCCTCAAAAGTTGAGGACTCCACAGATCTTTCTAAAGTGATCTTATTACCAAGTTTATCAGTTATTTTAACCTCTTGGCCATCCTTGTTTGTGGGAATGATTTCAACAAAACCAGATTCATTTACAACATTGTTTTCAACTTGGTCATGTTTTCTAAAACCTACACCAAATTTTACATTGCTTTTGATATGTTTTTCAAGCATAACTTCATAACCTTTGCAGTATTCTACCCATTTTTCACAAGTGATTTGGGTGGATTCCAACTCCTTTTTGCAGGCTTGATATTTTTCTATCATAGTCTGGAGTTGGTCCTTGGTTATGCTATGCTCTTGTTTGAGATTGCAGATTTCATTATCTTTTTCAGCCAATTTGATTTTCAGTTATTTTAAAGACTTTTCAAATTGAACTTCATCATTTAACACTCTATCCCTAAGGTTTTCATTCACATCTTTAATGTTAGCAAATGCTATGATGCATTTGTCTGAACACAGATTTTTAAGAACCTGAGGTGATACCTTGGCTGCAGCCATCATGGCACAATCACAAACATGCTCTTTCTCATCAGCCACCTTATCTTCCTTTTCACCATGTTTCTTCTCTTATTCTTCAGACCAGGGGCCAGACAGTGGTTCCAACAGGGGTTCTGAATTTTCTCCCAACAGTATTTCACCTGCAATAGTTGTAACCACTGCTTCAGCAATTTTGTCCACTGTTTCATCACTTGACTATCCTTCTTCAACTTCCAGCCCTTCTTGTATTGACTCTAATGCCATGAAACAAAAATCATCATTAGAAGCATCATTAGTAGCATAGAGTGCAAAATTTTCATCACCTAGCTCATCAGGTAAGCTGCTCCAGTCAACAAAGCCTTGGGTGAAAAAGCTTTGCTGATCTGGTTGAACCACTGCTGGTGCAGTTTGTTGAGGTGCAGCTTGTTGTACCTGAACCTGAGGAGCAAGGGCCTGGTCATACTGTATATGAGGGACAGTGGTTTGAACATAATGCACAGGTACAGGGGTTGCAGGGTGTGCATAATGAGCAGTGTTTAAATGAGTAGCAGGGGCATATTGGGTAGAGTGCACAGTGTTTTTGGTTATTTTGTTGTCTAGGGTTTGAGCTAGGATGTGTAATAATTGGTCCATTGGTTTGACTCCTACATTCCCTAGCAAAATGACCTAACCTATTACACTTATAGCATTTAATCTTTGATTTATCCAGCCCCACTTTTAGGTTCCCATGTAACCCTGGAAATTTTGTCCCTGTCCTTTTGTAAAACTTGCTGGTTCTAACACTCAGCAGTGCAAGTTGGTGCAAAATGTTCATTTCCTCTTAGTCAGTTAGATCAAAATGCTACAAATCATTGAGTTCAAAGCATAGATTGTCAGAGTTCTGGCTTTCTCCATTTGCTGTGAAAGCATAATTCCTGACCCAGAAGAGCTATGTTGCCAAATGAGTAGTCATCTGCAACTTTGCTAGACTCTTGCAACTTCTTTTTCTGGTTTAACTCCCTTTCATAGGTCAGGAGTCTACCATGAAGTTGGGTCAGGGTCAGATCTTTGAACCCAACTGAATTTCTGGTCACAAAAGCAATTGTATCCCATTTTTCAGGCAGTGATCTAAGAAACCTGCTATTTTGTGTTGAATTAGCAAATTCAACATTAACAAGTCTTAGCTCACTAATGAGACAACTGAATCGCTCAAACTGTTGTGTTAATGTTTCTCCCTTAATGTGACAAAAGGTTTCATACTGTTGATTCAGAATTTCCCGATTATTTTCAATTACTTCTTTAGTTCCCCCAAACTGTTCCTTTAGTGCATCCCACAATTCCTTGGCACCGTTACAGTCTAACAGCCCAGCATAAATTTCATTTGGTAGTGCGGATGCAATGATACTGAATGCCTTGGCATCTAGTTCAATTTTATGAAAATCCTGGTCCGTATAGTTCTCAATTTTCTTAGGAACAAAAACCTTTAGATCCTCAGCACTCGGCACCATTGGAACATGTGGTCCAAAGATAACAGACTTCCAACATCCGGTATTCTGTTGAGCAAGGATGTGACCCATCCTTCTCTGCCAGATGTTGTATTCATGTCGCTTTAACATGGGTGGTTTGAAGAGTGAGCCGATGCTATTGTTAACATCTTGTGATTGTGACGTCATCCTGGTTGTTTTACAGGTACTGATTAATCAACTTTGCTCGTGATTAAACCTTACTCTGTTTTTCAACAAAACAAACAATTATTAGTATCAACGATTATGAGCTAAACTTTTAAGTCAAAATGATTGTTAGATCAAATTTGACTGTCCTAGCTCTGATACCAATTGTTAGGATCTGAGTTTCTTATGATTGTGTTTGTTTAATTATAATGAAGATGAATGATAAACAACTTGCAGCGGAATGTAAATGGAAACAAACTTTCAACACAATCAAATGGAAGAAATGCTTTCAACACACATGTTTGACATGAAATCGAATGATTATATTTATTACAATGATTCAATCACAATGCATGCATGCAATACAATCTCCCCCTCAGCCTGAGCTCACACTGGTTTGTTTGTATAGAATGATAAGTGATGAAAGAGCTAATAGAACAGTACATGGTACTGTTCTATTTATTGGCATGAGCAAACCACTGAAGCATCTTTGCTGACGTCACCATGAAAGTGACATCTAACCTCCTAACAACCTACAACCACTGATCTAATACAACTACTGCTGTTACAAACAACTGATTACAATACATACAAAAGATAGACTAAACTACTGCTTCCAATTCCACTGTTAAACTCCTAGCAGTGCTTTGTCTCAACAGCAGTACTTGAACCATGACAGTAGATTGAGCATTAGTGTTTGTCTTTAACAGTCTTTAGGTCTTCATCAGATGTTGAGTGGTCAGCAGTTGTTGTAGACGGACAATGGATGGAGGTCATCAGATGTTAGGGCCACTTCTAAGAGGAAAGACTGATGCAAACATCTGCTTATTCTACATCCACTGTTCTGATCCAGTTTTGGCTTTATCAACTGTTCCTTTGGTAGGGTTCAATCCCAACAAGTACTATCGTTGCTATGGCAGGTAGACATCAATCAATGTGTAAACATAACAATCAGGCATTCATCGAGTCACGTATAACATGCAATAGCGGTTAGCGTTAAATGTGTTTGCGTTGTGTGTCAATCATGATTTGAATATAAGTAACGTATGTAACACCCAAAAGTGCGTTAAGCAAAAAGGGATCGATTATACTCACAGCGATGGTAGTTAATGGATTGAAGGGAGCGCTAGAGTGAGATTAGCCTGATCAGAATGATAGCATAAACGAAGGGCGGTGCGTAAAACGATGCAAGTGAAGCAAGTGACGAGTGGTCATCCGGTCGGATGGCAATCTGAACGGATGGCCATTCGGTCGGATTGACACTAATTTGGGATGGATGTGTTTGTGTATGAATGATGTGTGCAAGTGTGTATATATATTTAAGTATATTTTAACCCCTTTTTACACAGCCAAGTTTTAAATTTATAAAACACGATATTTTACTAACACCAAACACACATATGGCAAGTGCACCCATCGTGAGCATAGTATAGTGTTGGTAAGATACCGAGGTCGTCCAAGGATACAAGAGCTTTTAGTACCGGTTTATCCTCAACGTCTAATCAAATCAAAAGTTAGAAAAAGGTTTTAAACTAGAAAAATAAAAACTAACTAAAATGCTGAAAAATAAAATAAAAGTAAAAAAAACAGATAGACAAGATGAATCACTTGGCTCCGACTCGTGTTTAGTGTAACCTTTGATTATTTCCGCACTTTTGCACTTTTTAAGAGATTATCTTAGTTATTAAGAGATTATCTTGGTTATAGTAGTAGGCCCCTCTTTTGAAGGTGACGTTACCCTCAACCCAGTAGTTTGAGTCAGCAAGGATACAATCCTAAAGGGTCGGATTATTGAAAGATAATTAATTAAGTTATTAATGCATATTATGCAAGGATACAATCCTAAAGGGTCGGATTATTGAAAGATAATTAATTAAGTTATTAATGCATATTATGGTAGGCCCCTCTTTTGAAGGTGACGTTACCCTCGGCTAAGTAGTCTGAGTCAACAGGGATACAGTCCTAAGTAGCTGGGTTAAGTTATTAATAGTAGCTTACATATGAGGGGATCAAAGAGTTTGGACCCCTGCCATCCAATACCGGTGGGTATTGAAGGAGGTCCTACTAAATTTGACCCAGGTCCTTGCAGGATCTATACACTGAACAAGGCAAGACTCTTACCAAACCGTTCCCTTAACCCCCGACCAGGTAGCCAACATACCTCCATATAGACCGTGGAGATATGAATGGTGAAAATCTTTTAATTTATATAGACAGTAAAATAATGCCAAGACACCACGGACAAACGATAAGGAAGAATCACCTTCAACATAAGAAACTAGGTTTTAAAGTCATTAATACATAACCAAGTAAAAAGTGCGAAAAGATTAAAAGTAAAAAGTATTACACTAGATACTTGTCTTCAACAAGTGATGTAAGAGACTTAGGAAAACATGGCCTTTGATTGTCAAGAACTCTTACGATCAATCTTGGATCCCGAGACGACTCACACACTCTATGATGGACAATGGATGATGGTGGTGGATGATGGTGTTGTGATGGTGGTGGGTGGTTGGTGAAGTGTGAGAGAGGTGGTGTGCCAAGAGATGGTTTGCAAATGAGCCAAGCACCCCTATTTATAGCCTAAACAGTAGCTCGGGCACGGCCCCGTGTCCAGTGGGCACGACCCCGTGTCCATCCGCTTCCCTGTCTTCATTAATTGCAGTTTGTCTGCATTAGTTGACCACTACCCCGTGTCCGCTGGGCACGGCCCTGTGTGCAGAAGCATATATGTACTATCAAGCTTTGCCTGGATTCTGCAAATCTTATAGTTGACCACGGCCCCGTGTCCGCTGAGCACGGCCCCATGGTGGCGGATAGAAGCTTCTGTAGCTTTGTCTTTTATGCTGGCACTTGGGCACGCCCCCGTGTTCACTGAGCCTTCTGTTCACTTGTTTTGCTTGGGAAGATGTTGTCGGTGAGGTCGGGCATGCCACGTTTGTTCCTTTTCTTGTATTTATGTTAGATTTAGCTGCCTTTTTGCTTCTTTTGTTAATTTGAGCTCATTTAATCCTGAAAATACAAAAGGAACACAAAAACACACTTTTTCCAACATTAGTACTAAAAAAGGGTTAGTTTTATGCCACAATTGATGTAATTTATATGTTGCATTTTGCACACATCATTGATGGCTTTGAAATTTTCGTTGTAGCATTATGAAAACAGGGAAGTATCTCTACCTTTCAGGTCGTCTGGTCGAACGGTTGTTCGATCGGATGGCGATCCGTCCAGCAAGACATTCCTCGGGACACAACAAGTGTTGGAGACCAAATGTTATCCGATCGGATCGTCATTCGATCGGATGGCAATCCGCTTGGGTAACTGGTTCGTTTTGAAATTCATTAAGTTTTGAAAAGTTTGATTTGATTGAGACGATATGACTACGTGTTTAACAACTGGAACTTCATCAGAACCAGGTTATCCGATCGAACGGGAACCACCCCAATCCGTTCAGTTAACTGTTCGAGACGGTCGTTCATGTTTAACCCGAAATCGGTTGTCTCGTTGATAGGAATCAGATCTCAAACTGACAGATCACTAGAGAAGAGTGGAAAGCCTGAGTGAGCTTCGATTCTATCGGTTTAGAATGCATTGAGTGTAAAAGAGTTGAAAGAAAATTAGAAAAATATCTTTCAATCCTTTTAACTTTGAAAATGTTTAGATCTAGGTGAAAACATTGTTAAATCATGTGGAAATCCTTTAGATCCGAGTTGTTCTTGGTGGAATGAAGCCAAAACTTGAAATTCATAAGAACTCCATGATGACATCATCCTAGAACACCTCAAATCCACTGATTTCATGGTTAAAAGTGAAGATTCAAAGGTGAAAATGATGAAGAAGTGCGTGTAGATCATAGAAGTACAAGATTTGAGTTGAAAACTTACAAGAATCGCGAGAAATTAAGAGAAAGAAGGCTTGAACGTGCTGGTCGACTGAGGAGGAGCTGTCACATCACAAATGATGTGACAGAGGGGTATTTATAGGGTTTCCAAAAGAGGAAAGGGAGAGCAGGCCACGGATCGGATGACAATCCGATTGGATGGCCATCCGATCGATTGGTCATTCGATCGAAGTGGCTCGGCGATTTTCATTTCGACGTTTTGTTTTGCGTTTTGAGCGTTGTGACGTGTTTCGAGCGAGCGATGCGATAGTATTAGCCACTAGTTACACAAGTACCCTAACTACTATATCTACCATACAATCACTATAATTAACTTGCGTTTAGCGTTTGCGATTAGAATGCGATGCGATAGAGTTGTGATTGCGATTGCGATTAAACACCTCAACATAAACATAACATGCACAAGTAACACATAATAATCACACACACGTAAAACAATATCCATAACCTATAATTCAGGTTACGATTGCGATTGCGATGCGATTAGCGATTAATATGCGACTGAATGGCCATTCATAACCTTTGCAGTATTCTACCCATTTTTCACAAGTGATTTGGGTGGATTCCAACTCCTTTTTGCAGGCTTGATATTTTTCTATCATAGTCTGGAGTTGGTCCTTGGTTATGCTATGCTCTTGTTTGAGATTGCAGATTTCATTATCTTTTTCAGCCAATTTGATTTTCAGTTATTTTAAAGACTTTTCAAATTGAACTTCATCATTTAACACTCTATCCCTAAGGTTTTCATTCACATCTTTAATGTTAGCAAATGCTATGATGCATTTGTCTGAACACAGATTTTTAAGAACCTGAGGTGATACCTTGGCTGCAGCCATCATGGCACAATCACAAACATGCTCTTTCTCATCAGCCACCTTATCTTCCTTTTCACCATGTTTCTTCTCTTATTCTTCAGACCAGGGGCCAGACAGTGGTTCCAACAGGGGTTCTGAATTTTCTCCCAACAGTATTTCACCTGCAATAGTTGTAACCACTGCTTCAGCAATTTTGTCCACTGTTTCATCACTTGACTATCCTTCTTCAACTTCCAGCCCTTCTTGTATTGACTCTAATGCCATGAAACAAAAATCATCATTAGAAGCATCATTAGTAGCATAGAGTGCAAAATTTTCATCACCTAGCTCATCAGGTAAGCTGCTCCAGTCAACAAAGCCTTGGGTGAAAAAGCTTTGCTGATCTGGTTGAACCACTGCTGGTGCAGTTTGTTGAGGTGCAGCTTGTTGTACCTGAACCTGAGGAGCAAGGGCCTGGTCATACTGTATATGAGGGACAGTGGTTTGAACATAATGCACAGGTACAGGGGTTGCAGGGTGTGCATAATGAGCAGTGTTTAAATGAGTAGCAGGGGCATATTGGGTAGAGTGCACAGTGTTTTTGGTTATTTTGTTGTCTAGGGTTTGAGCTAGGATGTGTAATAATTGGTCCATTGGTTTGACTCCTACATTCCCTAGCAAAATGACCTAACCTATTACACTTATAGCATTTAATCTTTGATTTATCCAGCCCCACTTTTAGGTTCCCATGTAACCCTGGAAATTTTGTCCCTGTCCTTTTGTAAAACTTGCTGGTTCTAACACTCAGCAGTGCAAGTTGGTGCAAAATGTTCATTTCCTCTTAGTCAGTTAGATCAAAATGCTACAAATCATTGAGTTCAAAGCATAGATTGTCAGAGTTCTGGCTTTCTCCATTTGCTGTGAAAGCATAATTCCTGACCCAGAAGAGCTATGTTGCCAAATGAGTAGTCATCTGCAACTTTGCTAGACTCTTGCAACTTCTTTTTCTGGTTTAACTCCCTTTCATAGGTCAGGAGTCTACCATGAAGTTGGGTCAGGGTCAGATCTTTGAACCCAACTGAATTTCTGGTCACAAAAGCAATTGTATCCCATTTTTCAGGCAGTGATCTAAGAAACCTGCTATTTTGTGTTGAATTAGCAAATTCAACATTAACAAGTCTTAGCTCACTAATGAGACAACTGAATCGCTCAAACTGTTGTGTTAATGTTTCTCCCTTAATGTGACAAAAGGTTTCATACTGTTGATTCAGAATTTCCCGATTATTTTCAATTACTTCTTTAGTTCCCCCAAACTGTTCCTTTAGTGCATCCCACAATTCCTTGGCACCGTTACAGTCTAACAGCCCAGCATAAATTTCATTTGGTAGTGCGGATGCAATGATACTGAATGCCTTGGCATCTAGTTCAATTTTATGAAAATCCTGGTCCGTATAGTTCTCAATTTTCTTAGGAACAAAAACCTTTAGATCCTCAGCACTCGGCACCATTGGAACATGTGGTCCAAAGATAACAGACTTCCAACATCCGGTATTCTGTTGAGCAAGGATGTGACCCATCCTTCTCTGCCAGATGTTGTATTCATGTCGCTTTAACATGGGTGGTTTGAAGAGTGAGCCGATGCTATTGTTAACATCTTGTGATTGTGACGTCATCCTGGTTGTTTTACAGGTACTGATTAATCAACTTTGCTCGTGATTAAACCTTACTCTGTTTTTCAACAAAACAAACAATTATTAGTATCAACGATTATGAGCTAAACTTTTAAGTCAAAATGATTGTTAGATCAAATTTGACTGTCCTAGCTCTGATACCAATTGTTAGGATCTGAGTTTCTTATGATTGTGTTTGTTTAATTATAATGAAGATGAATGATAAACAACTTGCAGCGGAATGTAAATGGAAACAAACTTTCAACACAATCAAATGGAAGAAATGCTTTCAACACACATGTTTGACATGAAATCGAATGATTATATTTATTACAATGATTCAATCACAATGCATGCATGCAATACAATCTCCCCCTCAGCCTGAGCTCACACTGGTTTGTTTGTATAGAATGATAAGTGATGAAAGAGCTAATAGAACAGTACATGGTACTGTTCTATTTATTGGCATGAGCAAACCACTGAAGCATCTTTGCTGACGTCACCATGAAAGTGACATCTAACCTCCTAACAACCTACAACCACTGATCTAATACAACTACTGCTGTTACAAACAACTGATTACAATACATACAAAAGATAGACTAAACTACTGCTTCCAATTCCACTGTTAAACTCCTAGCAGTGCTTTGTCTCAACAGCAGTACTTGAACCATGACAGTAGATTGAGCATTAGTGTTTGTCTTTAACAGTCTTTAGGTCTTCATCAGATGTTGAGTGGTCAGCAGTTGTTGTAGACGGACAATGGATGGAGGTCATCAGATGTTAGGGCCACTTCTAAGAGGAAAGACTGATGCAAACATCTGCTTATTCTACATCCACTGTTCTGATCCAGTTTTGGCTTTATCAACTGTTCCTTTGGTAGGGTTCAATCCCAACAAGTACTATCGTTGCTATGGCAGGTAGACATCAATCAATGTGTAAACATAACAATCAGGCATTCATCGAGTCACGTATAACATGCAATAGCGGTTAGCGTTAAATGTGTTTGCGTTGTGTGTCAATCATGATTTGAATATAAGTAACGTATGTAACACCCAAAAGTGCGTTAAGCAAAAAGGGATCGATTATACTCACAGCGATGGTAGTTAATGGATTGAAGGGAGCGCTAGAGTGAGATTAGCCTGATCAGAATGATAGCATAAACGAAGGGCGGTGCGTAAAACGATGCAAGTGAAGCAAGTGACGAGTGGTCATCCGGTCGGATGGCAATCTGAACGGATGGCCATTCGGTCGGATTGACACTAATTTGGGATGGATGTGTTTGTGTATGAATGATGTGTGCAAGTGTGTATATATATTTAAGTATATTTTAACCCCTTTTTACACAGCCAAGTTTTAAATTTATAAAACACGATATTTTACTAACACCAAACACACATATGGCAAGTGCACCCATCGTGAGCATAGTATAGTGTTGGTAAGATACCGAGGTCGTCCAAGGATACAAGAGCTTTTAGTACCGGTTTATCCTCAACGTCTAATCAAATCAAAAGTTAGAAAAAGGTTTTAAACTAGAAAAATAAAAACTAACTAAAATGCTGAAAAATAAAATAAAAGTAAAAAAAACAGATAGACAAGATGAATCACTTGGCTCCGACTCGTGTTTAGTGTAACCTTTGATTATTTCCGCACTTTTGCACTTTTTAAGAGATTATCTTAGTTATTAAGAGATTATCTTGGTTATAGTAGTAGGCCCCTCTTTTGAAGGTGACGTTACCCTCAACCCAGTAGTTTGAGTCAGCAAGGATACAATCCTAAAGGGTCGGATTATTGAAAGATAATTAATTAAGTTATTAATGCATATTATGCAAGGATACAATCCTAAAGGGTCGGATTATTGAAAGATAATTAATTAAGTTATTAATGCATATTATGGTAGGCCCCTCTTTTGAAGGTGACGTTACCCTCGGCTAAGTAGTCTGAGTCAACAGGGATACAGTCCTAAGTAGCTGGGTTAAGTTATTAATAGTAGCTTACATATGAGGGGATCAAAGAGTTTGGACCCCTGCCATCCAATACCGGTGGGTATTGAAGGAGGTCCTACTAAATTTGACCCAGGTCCTTGCAGGATCTATACACTGAACAAGGCAAGACTCTTACCAAACCGTTCCCTTAACCCCCGACCAGGTAGCCAACATACCTCCATATAGACCGTGGAGATATGAATGGTGAAAATCTTTTAATTTATATAGACAGTAAAATAATGCCAAGACACCACGGACAAACGATAAGGAAGAATCACCTTCAACATAAGAAACTAGGTTTTAAAGTCATTAATACATAACCAAGTAAAAAGTGCGAAAAGATTAAAAGTAAAAAGTATTACACTAGATACTTGTCTTCAACAAGTGATGTAAGAGACTTAGGAAAACATGGCCTTTGATTGTCAAGAACTCTTACGATCAATCTTGGATCCCGAGACGACTCACACACTCTATGATGGACAATGGATGATGGTGGTGGATGATGGTGTTGTGATGGTGGTGGGTGGTTGGTGAAGTGTGAGAGAGGTGGTGTGCCAAGAGATGGTTTGCAAATGAGCCAAGCACCCCTATTTATAGCCTAAACAGTAGCTCGGGCACGGCCCCGTGTCCAGTGGGCACGACCCCGTGTCCATCCGCTTCCCTGTCTTCATTAATTGCAGTTTGTCTGCATTAGTTGACCACTACCCCGTGTCCGCTGGGCACGGCCCTGTGTGCAGAAGCATATATGTACTATCAAGCTTTGCCTGGATTCTGCAAATCTTATAGTTGACCACGGCCCCGTGTCCGCTGAGCACGGCCCCATGGTGGCGGATAGAAGCTTCTGTAGCTTTGTCTTTTATGCTGGCACTTGGGCACGCCCCCGTGTTCACTGAGCCTTCTGTTCACTTGTTTTGCTTGGGAAGATGTTGTCGGTGAGGTCGGGCATGCCACGTTTGTTCCTTTTCTTGTATTTATGTTAGATTTAGCTGCCTTTTTGCTTCTTTTGTTAATTTGAGCTCATTTAATCCTGAAAATACAAAAGGAACACAAAAACACACTTTTTCCAACATTAGTACTAAAAAAGGGTTAGTTTTATGCCACAATTGATGTAATTTATATGTTGCATTTTGCACACATCATTGATGGCTTTGAAATTTTCGTTGTAGCATTATGAAAACAGGGAAGTATCTCTACCTTTCAGGTCGTCTGGTCGAACGGTTGTTCGATCGGATGGCGATCCGTCCAGCAAGACATTCCTCGGGACACAACAAGTGTTGGAGACCAAATGTTATCCGATCGGATCGTCATTCGATCGGATGGCAATCCGCTTGGGTAACTGGTTCGTTTTGAAATTCATTAAGTTTTGAAAAGTTTGATTTGATTGAGACGATATGACTACGTGTTTAACAACTGGAACTTCATCAGAACCAGGTTATCCGATCGAACGGGAACCACCCCAATCCGTTCAGTTAACTGTTCGAGACGGTCGTTCATGTTTAACCCGAAATCGGTTGTCTCGTTGATAGGAATCAGATCTCAAACTGACAGATCACTAGAGAAGAGTGGAAAGCCTGAGTGAGCTTCGATTCTATCGGTTTAGAATGCATTGAGTGTAAAAGAGTTGAAAGAAAATTAGAAAAATATCTTTCAATCCTTTTAACTTTGAAAATGTTTAGATCTAGGTGAAAACATTGTTAAATCATGTGGAAATCCTTTAGATCCGAGTTGTTCTTGGTGGAATGAAGCCAAAACTTGAAATTCATAAGAACTCCATGATGACATCATCCTAGAACACCTCAAATCCACTGATTTCATGGTTAAAAGTGAAGATTCAAAGGTGAAAATGATGAAGAAGTGCGTGTAGATCATAGAAGTACAAGATTTGAGTTGAAAACTTACAAGAATCGCGAGAAATTAAGAGAAAGAAGGCTTGAACGTGCTGGTCGACTGAGGAGGAGCTGTCACATCACAAATGATGTGACAGAGGGGTATTTATAGGGTTTCCAAAAGAGGAAAGGGAGAGCAGGCCACGGATCGGATGACAATCCGATTGGATGGCCATCCGATCGATTGGTCATTCGATCGAAGTGGCTCGGCGATTTTCATTTCGACGTTTTGTTTTGCGTTTTGAGCGTTGTGACGTGTTTCGAGCGAGCGATGCGATAGTATTAGCCACTAGTTACACAAGTACCCTAACTACTATATCTACCATACAATCACTATAATTAACTTGCGTTTAGCGTTTGCGATTAGAATGCGATGCGATAGAGTTGTGATTGCGATTGCGATTAAACACCTCAACATAAACATAACATGCACAAGTAACACATAATAATCACACACACGTAAAACAATATCCATAACCTATAATTCAGGTTACGATTGCGATTGCGATGCGATTAGCGATTAATATGCGACTGAATGGCCATTTTTAACATGTACTCCACATAATACAACTAAAGCGATTCTAATACAAAATTGGTTATAAGTCAGGGTAGTTAAATCTGTAATTAAGCAAGGAGTGACATATCGTAATTAGCAATCTTTTCTTCCTTTGACTTTGACTTGGATTTCAGTAACACAGGGTGTTACAGTCTCCCCTACTTAAGAGAATTTCGTCCCGAAATTTAAGAAGGAGGCATAACAAACAGTTGCAGGTTCTTCGCCTTCATGTCATTTTCAATTTCCCATGTGAACTCGGCACCGTGTTTGCCTTCCCAGCGAACCTTCACAATGGGAATGCGTGAGCGTCTGAGTACCTTGGTTTCTCGGCCCATGATCACGACAGGCTTTTCCACGAAGTGTAATCTTTCGTCCACTTGTAAATCCTCGAGAGGGACGTGTAATTCCTGTTCGGCTAGGCACTTTCTGAGGTTCAAAACGTGGAAAGTCGGGTGTACGTTACTCAGTTCCTCCGGTAGTTCACACCTTGCCAATCCATTCCAGAATTTTAAAGGGTCCAACATATCGAGGCGTGAGCTTTCCTTTCTTGCCGAATCTAATCACCCCCTTCCAAGGTGCAACCTTTAGGAGTACGTGATCACCAACGTCAAATTCAAGGGGCTTGCGGCGTCTATCGGCGTAACTTTTCTGACGACTCCGAGCTTTCAGTAGATTGTCTCGAATTTGGAGGATTTTGTCAATCATTTCTTGTAACAGCTCGGGACTGGTAAGTTGCGTGTCTCCGATCTCGTGCCATACAATTGGCGATCGAGATTTTCTTTCGTATAATGCCTCAAATGGTGCCATTTGAATGCTAGAGTGATAATTGTTATTGTACGAGAATTCGACTAAAGGTTAGTGCGTGTCCCAATTACTACCGAAATATATGACACAGGAGCAAAGCATGTCTTCAAGGGTATGAATCGTTCTTTCAGCTTGACCGACGGTTTGAGGATGGAAAGCGATACTTAGATTAAGCGTAGTACCGAGAGCAGATTGAAACGTTTCCAAAAGGCGCGAGGTGTGACAACTGTGCTCTGTAAATGATGTATACTGTAAAACAATATCAATTATCAATAAAACAATGTGTTTTGGTGTTATTATATGTGTATTTATGTTTGATGATTTTACGTTTTGATTCAAGTTCGGTTTCGAGCTTTAAAATCGCTTTAAGGAAAGTTATACGCAAACTGGTGCGTTAACGCAGTCAGTTTAATGCGACAAACACTCCGAAATAGTGAAATAGGCTTAACATACCTTAAATAACCTTTACATAACTTATAAATAAGTTTTGGATGGTTTGGGGTGTTGAAAACAAGTCTATTCGATCGCAGGGACTATTTGTGTGAAACTGCGAAAGTATGTCGATTCTTTCTGTATCGAACATTCCGGAACTTGATCAAAAGTTAAACATGCCCTAAATATCATTTACATAGCTTAGAAATAGGATTTGAGCTGTTTGGTGCACAGAAATAAACTTATTTGATCAGCAGGGACTAAAAGCATCAAAAGAGCATAAGTTTGCATTTTCGCGCATATCTTACGTTCTGAATATATCCGGACATCCAAAATTTTTTTAAATCATTAAAATATTTTATTTTAGTGATTGGAATGCAAAAATACCATTCGTTATGAAATTTGGATCGTTTTTGCGTCCGTTACGACTTCCGTCGTAATTAAACGAATAACACAACCGTACGACCAAACGAACTGACATTCGAGATGTTTTTGAGCATATTTTAAGTTCCCAATACTTTAACTTCATTTTAGAGCCTTGAAATGGGGTTAACGGTGTGACATCTGTGCCTCCACGGCCATCAAACAAATACCAAATCAATGAAATATTGTGTTTCATACTTGGGATTTGTATAAATATGTGTATCCTTTGCACATATCAATTCTCGTTCGATTTCGAGCTCTAAATCGCTTTCTTGAAAGTTATACGCGAACCGATGCATAAACGTAATCAGTTTAATGCGACAAACACTCCGGAACAGTGACTTGGGCTTAACATACCTTAAATAACCTTTACATAACTTAGAATAAGTTTTGGAAGGTTTGTTGTGTCGAAATCAAGTTTATTCGATCGCAGGGACTATTTGCGTCAAACAGCAAAAGTCTGCTGATTCGTATGGTATCGAACATTCCGGAACTTGACCATAAGTTAAACATACCATAAATATCCTTTAAGTAGCTTAGAAATAGGCTTTGAGGGGTTCGGTGTGCAAAAATAAACTTATTGGTCAAACAGGGACTAAAAGCGTCAAAAAGTGCACAAGTTTGCATTTACGCGCATATCTTACGTTCTGAATATATCCGAACATCCAAAAATTTATGTAATCATTAAAAAAATTTATTTTAGTGATTGGCATGATTAAATTCCATTCGTCGCGTAATTTGGATCGTCTTTGCGTCCGTTACGACTTCCGTCGTAATTAACCGAATAACACAACCGTACGACCAAATGAACCGACATCCGAGATGTTTTTGAGCATATTTTTAGTTCCCTATACTTTAACTTCATTTTAGAGCTTTGAAATGAGGTTAACGGGGCTTAAACGTGTCAAAAATGCATCGAAAATCAAGTTTCTGGGCTGCAGGGACCAAAGGTGACACTCTGCCAAAGATGTCAGGCGGGGCGCGTAAGCCTAGCTCTATTCTTACGTGGGGCGTGAGCTCTTGCCAGACAGAAACATTGTATTTGATCCATTTCAGCTGTTTTGATGGTTTTAGACCCTTGATTTCAATACCATTTATTGGTTTTAAGGTACCCATAGTATCATAAACAATGGGCTACACGTGTAGGGTCTTGATCAAAGCATGATTTACGAGAAACGATCCTAACGGTTCTCCGAAATCTATAAATACCCAACCCCCATTTCATTTCAAACCACATTGATCTGAGTTTATACTCTAAGTTGAAGCTTTTGCTTCATACCTGAGTATCTTAGATCAAGATCTTCCTCGCTTGGACCCTTTGTAAGTATTCTTTCATGCTTTTATGCGTTTTTAAGCATGAAAGTCAAACAGTGTTTGACTTTCTGCTTTGACAGGTCAATGGTCAACACGAAGTTCGTTTGAACTTCGCAACGTGAGCGTAATCACGATGGTTATAGTCCCGTGTGACTATACCTACTAATTACCACGTTGATAAGGTGTAGTGACGAGTCATAGTTTCGGTCAAAATGCGTATTTATGTGTATTTTGCATCCAAACTATTATTAGGTATCAAAACCCTTTGTTTTGATATCAAACTTATTTTCAAACTTCGTTAAACATGTTTTAAAATGTTTAACTTTTCACTTTAGGTTTAGTGCTTATATAGGGTCGTAAGATAAGTGGTCTAAATAACCGCTTAGACTTTCGAACCCGACCCGTTTGGTCGATCATTATGATCTGACCAAACATATTTTATGACCATAGTTATATAGGGAATAACCTTCTGAGGTTATACCTTATGGTCACTTCGTTTAGTTAGTTGTATGATAGGTAATTTATATGCCTTAGGAAAATGACCAAAATGTCCTTTTTACGCATAAATTCATTTTAAGCATATGTAACCTAAATTTTTATATCTAAACTAATTAGGTAACAATATTAGACATGTTAAGGCATATAATACTTATCATAGGACTAGTTAGGCGGTCCGAACGCGTTTTACACGAACGACGCGTTAAAGTAGCGTAAGCTACCTAAACGGGTCGTAATGGGTCATAAGCAATGTTGTAGAAGGCGCTAGGCGCTAGTCGGGCGGTGAGGTACAGCCTAGGGATTAATCGGGATTAATCGGAATGGGATTTTTATATGTATTTTTTCAAAATTATATATATATACCCAATAATATAAAAATAATACTTCAAAATTCACATAAATACTTCAAGTTTCAGATAGTATGGTTCGATTTTGACTGATTTTGACCAATTCTGACCGACTAGGACCGCCTAGGACCGCCTAGGACCGATTTTGTCCGATTTTGTCCGATTAATGTAGTCCGATTAATTGACCGACTAGGACCGACTAGGACCGACTAGGACCGACTAGGACCGCCTAGGACCGCCTACGACCGACTTTGACCGATTACCGATTAATTGACCGACTAGCTTATAATTAATCAGTTGGTGACCGCCTAGCGCCTAGGCGGCGATTAATCGGCCGCCTAGGCCGATTTCTGCAACAGTGGTCATAAGCACTTAGGATAGGTTTCGATTTAGTATGTAGGCTTTGTTAAACCATATCATATGAGTTCCAATACTCATTTGGTTTACGAAACCTCATTTTATCCGATCTCTCGATTTAGGTCCGGTTATTAATGTAGTTATCTATATTAGGTGCCGATTGATTTCCGTAATCCTTCTAGCTTTACTTGGTTGTTATTTAAGACTTCTAAGCATCCTCAAGTGAGTACATAGTCCCCTCTTTTACTGTTTTCAAATGTTTTGGGGTGATTCATATGTGTCTATTTGTAATTTTCATGATTTCAACTTTATGATTATACATGATAATACTTATCTTTTGACAAATTTAATAATTATCAATGGTTTAAACATAAATTTTCAAAGATTATAAAATTAATTGTTGGATTGTACTCATTTTATACATTCACCAAACGAATTGGTAGTAAGATATAGTGCTATAGGATTAGACACCCCATTCCTGTTGTTTGGAATGTCAGAAACCAAATTTTTACCAAATAGAAATTGCCTTTGTGGTATTTCTATAGTCTCTAAGGTGTAGTTTGATACACTAAGGTTTGAATGAATACTAAATCAATGTCTCTTTGTATATTTTGATATACTACCAAAGTATAGTTTGATATGCTCTCAAATGTGATATTATTTACCAAAGTATAATTTGATATACTCTGTACAAATCCAACATATATTTTAATATACTACTGGCCCTATTATTTACTAAAGCATAGTTGATATGTTATTTTCAAAACTTAAACATAGTTGATATGTTATTTTCAAACCAAAACATAGTTGATATGTTATTTTCAAACCAAAACATAGTTGATATGTTATTTTCAAAATCAAAGCATAGTTTGATATGTTATTTACAAAACCAAAGTATAAATTGATAATACATGTACATTTTTACATTGGTGGTTTGTTTGGCTAAGTGATTTAAATAACGAGGCGTGTGTAATATGATAAAAGCATGGTGGATACGCTGCTGGTACTTCCTATATATAAGTGCTTTTATGATATTACATATCGTAGCGTTATTTAAACCATTTCAATTTTGACATAATACATTTTACACAATTATCATATCTTTACAAAACATGGTTTTACAAAACAAAATATTTTATACAAACTCATTTTTTACTTGATTATTTATTTAATCATGCATTATTCTTTTATATCATCTGTTTTCTTATCAATTTTCGTATGATTTCTAAAAGAAAATATTTTACAAGGTTCATGACTAATTTTTGTTAAACATATTTTCTTTAAACTTACAAGTCATGAATCCTATTATAATAAAACCTATGTATCTCACATGCATTTTTATGCTGACGTACCTATTTTCACATGTGTTTCCGGTGTTGTTGTTAGATGATTATGATGCAAATGTAGGATTGGACGAGGGCCTTAGTGACAATAAAAGATGCAAGACTAGTTAAATTAAGTTGTGTTTCTTTGTTTATACGACATTGTAACCTCTTTCAATTTAATAAAACAAAACTTCAATTTCCATGTGTTATTAAACAATGATTCTATTACGACACTCCCTGATGTTTCCACCGCGGTTTGTTGTTTTACGTGGTCGGGGTGTGACAGAAGAGTTGGTATCAGAGCCCATGGTTATAGGGAATTAGGTTATTAGTAATGCTTTGACCTAGTCTATAACCTTCATAGGACCCTAACACAAGATTCTTGTGTTTAGATCTTAAAACAATGCCGTCACTTATCCTTAGGTGACAACCACAACGAGAACACAAATTTCAAATCCAATTTGAAAACCAATCATCTGTTCTAGGATGATTTATTATAAGGTTTTGAACCTTCAAAATCTTCAAAATCTCGTCAAAGTTGGGTTTTATAATGTGAACACGTGCAATCTAGAAGGGTGGATGCCTGTACTCTAAGTTTTCTGTCTAAGGCAAGATGTTCGTACAAATCCACATAATCGGACCAGTCACTCTTACCTGGGAACTCTTGGGGTGAGTGTCCACTTATAGGCTAAAGCATGTCTTCGCGATACATTAATATGACCCGCTTACTTTGATTAGCCACCATCTCATTTGTTTGCCTTAGGTAACAAACAAATGATCACAATTTTTATGCGTTATCATTCTGTTTTGATTATCTTTCGCTTGTTTCCTCCTATGTCTTCCATTATCTTCATGATGCCTCTTCATTGCAACAACACGCAAATGTCCAAACTAGGTACTACAATTGCCCAACAAAAAGGCGTCGTACTCCAGAGGACCGTTGATTTAGCTATCACCATGACTCGCCTCAGGGATGAAGCCGTACAAAGGAACCACTTCTTGGTACATTCAACCCACCGTCATCATCCGAATCACATACCCTGTTTCAAATGTACCCACTATGGACAATGGGGACATTTGGTTAACATGTGCCGCTTTGCTATCCAAAACAAAGTTGTTGCAAATCATGCTGCTGCTCAACCTCCTGCAAGGAAACCTTACTGCGTCGATGTGCAACAAATGTAATGCACCGCACTGAGCTTATCGGCAGTGTCGTCTGTGTGCATCATGTGGACGACTCAGTCACCTGGAAAATGCTTGTCAATTCAACCCAATCCAAGGTGGTCCAAACCAACCCCAAGAAAACCCCTTCTCAAACTCGTTTACCGTCTGGTACTTGGTACAACTACGGTGAAATGGGTTATCTCAGGAACAAAAGCCCAAAGATTTTCAATGCAAATCTGACCCACTGATGAGCATTTGACTGATTAGAAGAAGCTGCTGCTTTGAATAATTTAAGTCTTATGCTTTTGTTTTTTTCTTGAACTCTGGAACAACGTAGTTGGTTTATAAATAAATCGTTGTTTACAATTCTGATGTACAAGTGTAGTTACATGTGTGTATGGCATACCCCTACTATACCTACACCAAAGAACTATGTTCTTTACAAATTACTCTTGTAGTTCTCCTATTCTTGTGATCACTCATGATTTCCTTGAAAAAATTCTAAGTACTCGTTTCATTCTAAGAAAAGAAGTACAGAAAATAAGTGACATTTTGGGTAATCACTTTAAATCCTTGGTTAGATAACTAAGGATATTCTTCGATCTCGTACCCATATCATTTCATTCTAGTTTTTATAACAACATACATAGTATATATTTTTCAAAAACAACCTTCATAATTTCAAAATATTTCATATAGTTTGAAAAAAATTTTAACACAGTATATTTATTTAATGTATCAAGTGCATGATTTCAAAAGCATTATCCATGTTTTCAAAAACCTTATACATAATTTCAAAATTCATCTCACATGATTTTAAAACATTTTATAAACATATTTACCTAATACATCTACTGTATGATTTCAAAAGTATTACGTAAGGTTTCAAAAACATTTTTGAAAAACCCCATGCATAGTTTTCGAAAAACATTATGCCTGTATGATTGATTTAACATACGTAGCATCCAACCTCCAAATTCTGCTTCATATGTCGCCTTGGCATATCTAGCACCTCAACTTCATGAGCATTCTACCTCGTGTGTCGACTTAAGCACGTCTAGTGCAAGGTTTCGAAGCGTCTCCCGCTCATCGAATTCCAAAATCCATATCGGATCTTCTTATCTTCACGATTAGATCCTTGTGGATTATTATCGTTGAAATCGGAGTCCTTAATTGAATTCCTTGTATGCCTTAATACGTACATTATGATTCAATAAGGACAAAGCCAAATTCCTATTAAGATCTTCCTATCTTCAAAGTTAGAT
Organism: Helianthus tuberosus; assembly: GCA_030545235.1. Classification (NCBI taxonomy): domain Eukaryota; kingdom Viridiplantae; phylum Streptophyta; class Magnoliopsida; order Asterales; family Asteraceae; genus Helianthus; species Helianthus tuberosus. Next base: position 29,507 of record JARYGA010024000.1, read on the forward strand.
TTTTGAAATGTTTAAAGTGCCAAATAAAATCCACAGATTGGATTCCTGGTGTGCTTTAAATACCCGTGTCCAAAGATAACAAATTAAAGGTCAAGTTAAACAGTTATGTGATTACGTGTTTATGTGTTTTCTTTTATGTTTTTGTGTGATCCGAATTTTCGTTATCCAAATCCTCGTAGAATCTTCCATATCTTCATATGAGGGATTCATAGTAGGATATCCAAAGGTACTACCTCAAATCCTTAATGGGCTTCTACGTAATAGTTAAGACCCTTAGATTATATAGTACCATTCCATAATTCAAAAGAGACCCGTTGGGTGGTCTAGTTAAAAAGATTGATTCAGAATCTGGTTAAGAATGGCATGTGATGATATAGCTGAAAAGACTCATTGGTTGTCTATTTAAAGAGATCATTTGTTGATTTAATTAAAAGGACCCTATGGTGGTCTAGTCATACTCATCACAGGTTCGTTTATTTGGTTTTCCCCTACACATTATAAAATGCACTGTGTGGACTATGCAAAGAATTTTGTAATTATGGATGCATACATAATTTTGAAATTCAGTGCACAGAAACCTCAATAAGATTTATCATGTGTAAGAACCGATAGTGGCAACAATAACAAAACATAAACAGTGTAATGGAGGTACGGTGGACGCACCAATGGCGCTTCATATACTTGTGCATAAGTGTCCCTCTTACATTGCAAACGTGATGTTATTTAAAGTTACTAGAAGTTCAGAACCCTAACTAGTGTTGTTTTATCCTTTCGACTTCATGTTTCGAGCTCTCACAAGTTTACTCTAAATAAATTTCGGGACGAAATTTCCTGGACTGGGGGAGACTGTGACATCTGTGCCTCCACGGCCATCAAACAAATACCAAATCAATGAATTATTGTGTTTCATACTTAGGATTTGTATAAATATGTGTATCCTTTGCACATATCAATTCTTGTTCGATTTCGAGCTCTAAATCGCTTTCTTGAAAGTTATACGCGAACCGATGCGTAAACGTAATCAGTTTAATGCGACAAACACTCCGGAACAGTGACATGGGCTTAACATACCTTAAATAACCTTTACATAACTTAGAATAATTTTTGGAAGGTTTGGTGTGTCGAAATCAAGTTTATTCGATCGCAGGGAATATTTATGTCAAACTCCAAAAGTCTGCTGATTCGTATGGTATCAAACATTCCGGAACTTGCCCATAAGTTAAACATACCATAAATATCCTTTACAAATCTTAGAAATAGGCTTTGAGGGGTTCGGTGTGCAAAAATAAACTTTTTGGTAAAACAGGGACTAAAAGCGTCAAAAAGTGCACAAGTTTGCATTTACGCGCATATCTAACGTTCTGAATATATCCGGACATCCAAAAATTTATGTAATCATTAAAATATTTTATTTTAGTGATTGGCATGATGAAATTCCATTCTTCGTGTAATTTGGATCGTTTTTGCGTCCTTTACGACTTCCATCGTAATTAACCGAATAACGCAACCGTACGACCAAACAAACCGACATCCGAGATGTTTTTGAGCATATTTTAAATTCTCTATACTTTAACTTCATTTTAAAGCTTTGAAATGAGGTTAACGAGGCTTAAACATGTCAAAAATGCATCGAAAATCAAGTTTTGGGCTGCAGGGACCAAAAGTGACAATCTGCCAATGATGCCAGGCGGGGCGCGTAAGCCTAGTTCTATTCTTATGCGGGGCGCGAGCTCTTGCCAGACAGAAACATTGTATTTGGTCCATTTCATCTATTTTGCTGGTTTTAGACCCCTGATTTCAATACCATTTGATGATTTTAAGGTACCCATAGTATCATAAACAATGGGCTACACTTGTAGGGTCTTGATCAAAGTACGATTTACGAGAAACGATCCTAATGGTTCTCCGAAATCTATAAATACCCAACACCATTTCATTTCAACCCACATTGATCTGAATTTATACTCTAAGTTGAAGCTTTTGCTTCATACCTGAGTATCTTAGATCAAGATCTTCCTAGCTTGGACCCTTTGTAAGTATTCTTTCATGCTTTTATGCGTTTTTAAGCATGAAAGTCAAATAGTGTTTGACTTTCTACTTTGACCGGTCAATGGGCAACACGAATTTCGTTTGAACTTTGCAACGTGAGCGTAATCACGATGGTTATAGTCCCGTGTGACTATACCTACTAATTACCACGTTGATAAGGTGTAGTGACGAGTCATAGTTTCGGTCAAAATGCGTATTTATGCGTATTTTGAAACCAAACTATTCTTGGGTATTAAAACCCTTTGTTTTGATATCAAACTTATTAACTCGTCACTTTAGGTTTAGTGCTTATATAGGGTCGTAAGATAAGTGGTCTAAACAACCGCTTAGACTTTCGAACCCGACCCGTTTGGTCGATCATTAGGATCCGACCAAACATATTTTGTGACCACAGTAATATAGGAAATAACCTTCCGAGGTTATACCTTATGGTCACTTCGTTTAGTTAGTTGTATGATAGGTAATTTATATGCCTTAGGAAAATGACCAAAATGCCCTTTTTACGCATAAATTCATTTTAAGCATATGTAACCTCAATTTTTATATCTAAACTGATTAGGTAACAATATTAGACATGTTAAGGCATATAAGACTTATCATAGGACTAGTTAGGCATTCCGAACATGTTTTACGCGAACGTCGCGTTAAAGTAGCGTAAGCTACCTAAACGGGTCGTAATGGGTCATAAGCACTTAGGATAGGTTTCGATTTAGTATGTAGGCTTTGTTAAACCATATCATATGAGTTCCAATACTCATTTGGTTTACAAAACCTCATTCTATCCGATCTATCAATTTAGGTCCGGTTATTAATGTAGTTATCTATATTAGGTGCCGATTGATTTCCGTAATCCTTCTAGCTTTGCTTGGTTGTTATTCAAGACTTCTAAGCATCCTCAAGTGAGTACATAGTCCTCTCTTTTATTGTTTTCAAATGTTTTGGGGTGATTCATATGTGCCTATTTGTTATTTTCATGATTTCAACTTTATGATTATACATGATAATACTTATCTTTTGACAAATTGAATAATTATCTATGGTTTAAACACAAATTTTCAAATATTATAAAATTAATTGTTGGATTGTACTCCTTTTATACATTCACCAAACCAATTGGTAGTAAGATATAGTGCTATAGGATTAGACACCCCATTCCTATTGTACGGAGTGTCAGAAACCAAATTTTTACCAAATAGAAATTGCCTTTGTGGTATTTCTATAGTCTCTAAGGTGTAGTTTGATACACTAAGGTTTGAATGAATACTAAATCACTGTCTCATTGTATATTTTGATATACTACCAAAGTATAGTTTGATATGCTCTCAAATGTGATATTATTTACCAAAGTATAATTTGATATACTATGTACAAATCCAACATATATTTTAATATACTACTGGCCCTATTATTTACTAAAGCATAGTTGATATGTTATTTTCAAAACTAAAACATAGTTGATATGTTATTTTCAAACCAAAATATAGTTGATATGTTTTTTTCAAACCAAAACATAGTTGATATGTTATTTTCAAAATCAAAGCATAGTTTGATATGTTAGTTACAAAACCAAAGTATAAATTGATTATACATGAACATTTTTACATTGGTGGTTTGTTTGGGTAAGTGATTTAAATAACGAGGCGTGTGTAATCTGATAAAAGCATGGTGGATACGCCGCTGGTACTTCCTATATATAAGTGCTTTTATGATATTACATATCGTAGCGTTATTTAAACCATTTCAATTTTGACATAATACATTTTACACAATTATCATATCTTTACAAAACATGGTTTTACAAACAACATATTTTATACAAACTCATTTTTCACTTGATTATTTATTTAATCATGCATTATTCTTTTATATCATCTGTTTTCTTATCAATTTTCGTATGATTTCTAAAAGAAAATATTTTACAAGGTTCATGACTAATTTTTGTTAAACATATTTTCTTTAAACTTACAAGTCATGAATCCTATTATAATAAAACCTATGTATCTCACAGGCATTTTTATGCTGACGTACCTATTTTCACATGTGTTTCAGGTGCTATTGTTAGATGATTACGATGCAAACATAGGATTGGACGAGGGCCTTAGTGACAATAAAAGATGCAAGACTAGTTAAATTAAGTTGTGTTTCTTTGTTTATAAGAGATTGTAACCTCTTTCAATTTAATAAAACCAAACTTCAATTTCCATGTGTTATGAAACAATGATTCTGTTACGACACTCTCCGATGTTTCCGCCGCGGTTTGTTGTTTTACGCGGTCGGGGTGTGACAAACGGGGCTTAAACGTGTCAAAAATGCATCGAAAACCAAGTTTTGGGCTTGTAGGGACCAAAACTGACAATCTGCCATACTTACTAGGAGGGGCGCGTAAGCTTTGTCTAGGTTTTACGCGGCCCGCGACAGACAGTCAGGTCAGAAACATTGAACCTGGCCTTTACAACTGTTTTTGATGGTTTTGTTCGTGGTTTTGCAATACCATTTGATGGATTTTAGTGTCCCATTGTATTGTAAAACCTTGTGCCCACATGTATGGCCAAGATTGAAGCACGATTTGCGAGAAACGATCCTAACGGTTGTGGGAATTCTATAAATACCCAAGCCTTTCATTCTTGCACCTCACCATTGAATCATTTCTGCTCTAAGTTGAAGCTTATGCTTCATATCTAAGTATTTTTTATTCAATTCTTCCTAGCTTGGACCCTTTGTAAGTTTCTTTCGTGCTTTTATGCGTTTTTAAGCGTAAAAGTCAAACAGTGTTTGACTTTCTACTTTGACCAGTCCTTGGTCAACACAAAGTTCGTTTGAACCTTGCGACATGAGCTTAATCACGACGGTTATAGTCCCTTGTGACTATACCTACTGATTACCACATTGATTAGGTGTAGTGACGAGTCATAGTTTCGGTCAAAATACGTGTTTATGCGTATTTTGCAACCAAACTATTCTGGGTATCAAAACCCTTTGTTTTGATATCAAAACATGTTTTCTAACTTAGTTAAACATGTTTTAACATGTTTAACTCGTCACTTTTAGTCTAGTGCTTGTATAGGGTCGTAAGATAAGCGGTCTTAACCACCGCTTAGACTTTCGAACCCGACCCGTTTGGTCTATCATTAGGATCCGACGAAGCATATTTATGACCATAGTTGTATAGGGAATAACCTTCCGAGGTTATACCTTATGGTCACTTAGTTTAATTAGTTGTATGATAGGTAGTTTATATGCCTTAGGTAAATGACCAAAATTCCCTTTTCATGCATAATTGGTAATTAAGCATATGTAACTTTACTTTTGTCACTTAAACTAATTATGTAACATGTTTAGGCATATAATACTTGTCATAGGACTAGTTAGGCGTCTCGAACGCGCATTTGCGCGAACCACGCGTTAAAGTGGCGTAAGCTACCTTAATGGGTCGTAACGAGTTGAAAGCACTTTGTTAAACCATATCACATGAGTTCCAATACTCATTTGGTTTACGAGACCTCATTCTATCCGATCTTCCGATTTAGGTGTCGATTTATTTAACTAGTGATCCGATTACTAGGTACTACTTGATTTCCTTGTTTTGCTTAAGCTTGTTGAGTTCTTTGGATCGAGGATACTTTGCACTTTGAAGTGAGTACATAGATCCCCTCTTTTTACTTGTTTTGTGGTAACTATGTGAGTACATAGTTCCCTAATTTTATTGTTTTTCAATTGTTTTGGGGTGATTCATATGTGTTAAATGATTTCGATGATTTTAATGATGGTTTCAAAAAATGATTAATATGGTTTATATAAAACTAATAACGATTTCGATAATGTGAACAAACTTGTTGGACGTAGTTACATAACGAATAACATTCATTAGTTTTGGCCGAACCGACCAGTATTAGGTTATGGTACCATAGGATCTGACAAATCCCGTTATCAGACTGCACCCATGGTTATGTGTGGGGGTTATGTAGGTAACGACTGAATCTGTGATTGTTAATTTACCCTTTGGTGGTTTGTTAATGTGAGATTAGCGATATACGAGTTACGAAGGTTTGAATGTTATTAACGAGACGACCAAAAGTAGTTTTCACAATTAAAACGAGAACGATTTTGGAATGATTTAAACGATTTTGGAACGATTTAAACGAGTTAAAAGAATTGAACAAACGATTTGTTTTGGGTTGTGATTAGATAATGGGACGGGTGTGATATGATAAAAGCATGGTAGATACATCGCTGGTGCTTCTTATATATAAGTGTTTTTATCATATTACATTCTGTGGCATTATTTAATTCACTTGGGCAAGCGATTTTAAAACGATGTCACACAACAATGTTTTCTAAATAATATAAACCATACGAGTTTTACTAACGAGGTGATTTACAATTTGGTTTACTTAAACAAATGTTTTGGGTTAAGAATCATGGCTACGAGATTTTATAAGCTATAACCCACTTGATTTGAGTTGGTTAATTATGTTGCAATACTATAAACTTTTCAAAATAAGGTTTTTAATGAGGTATTGCAACATGTAAACGAGCCATGAATCCGACACTCTCATAAAACCTATGTGCTCGCCAGCATTTCTTTGCTAACTTTGTTTTTACATATGTTTCAGGTGTTGTTGAATGATGTTGATTGCTAGGATGCATACTCACTTAGGACTGGACGAGGCCTTAGTGACCTAATAACGATGATAGACTATGTTTAACTTGTTTGTTTTGTTTTAAGACAATGTAAATTATTTAATGAATCAATAAAATGAAAGTTTTTGAATCCATGGTTGTGAAACAATAATTCTGCCACTTCACTCCCCGACGTTTCCGCCGCGGTTTCGTTGTTTTAACACGGTCGGGGTGTGACAGAAGAGTTGGTATCAGAGCCAATGGTTATAGGGAATTAGGTTATTAGTAATGCTTTGACCTAGACTATAACTTTTCTAGGACCTTAATGTGAGTCTCCTTGCGTTTAGATTCTAAAACAATACCGTCACCTATCCTTAGGTGATAACCACAACAAGAACACAATAACAAATCCGATTTAAAAATCAATCATCTCCTCGTAGATGATTTGTTATAAGGTTTTGAACCCTCTAAGTTTCCAAAATTATTTTGAAAATAATCATCCACCTTTTGGATGATTCGTTTTTGGCTTAGTGCCTTCTGAATTTTCAAAATCTCGTCAAAGTTTGGGTCTTATAGTGTGACCACGTGCAATCTGGAAGAGTGGATGCCTGTATCCTGAGTTTTCTATCTAAGGCTAGAGTGTTCGTACAAATCCACATAATCGGACCAGTCACTCTTACATGGGAACTCTTGGGGTGAGTGTCCACTTATAGGCTAAAGTAGGTCTTCGCGATACATTATATTGACCCATTTACTTTGATTAGTCACTTCGTGTTGTTTGTTTGTTCAAGGTAACGAACAAATAATCGCCTTCCTTATGTCTTGTCTATATTTTTTCGATACCTCTTTTGTTTATCCAATTGTCGACCTCACTCGTTTCTCATGTTTCCTTGTTCCTTTTAGAAAATGCCTCCTCGACGAGATGCACAACCTCCAACTAACTGTGACAACTGTCAAAAATCCAGGTATCCGTACAATTAATTAATATTGATTAGTGCTTAATGAATGTGCTAAATTACAACTGATGACTTAAACTGCTTTCTGATTTCAGCATCATACTTACATGTGCATCACATATTACATAATGTCACCTCATTCTCACATACAAACTTTAGTGCCATAAACGATGCACAAAGCACGGTTAGCACAGTTAGCGGATAACTCAGAAAAATGCTGACAATGTCAGTACATAGACAAACAGTATTTGGAGACCCTGTATGGGTCAGAGACTAAGTTTCACACTAGTATAGTGTGTAGGAAAGTAAGGATCACAAAACTACTTCACTAGGTGATAGTTTAAGTGCAAAATTCAGCACAATTCAGCAAAATTCAGCATTTTAACGAGCTAGTAACATGCAAAAATATGGAAAAATGTTCCTGAATGCTTTCCTAAGTGTCGGGAATTGAAAGTGTCACAAAAGGTAACTTAAAGAACACTAAACGATATAGTTTGACACTTTAACGAACCGGTATCTAACCGAACAACTGGACACTACCCGAAACACTAAAATTATACTAGAAACATTGTTTTAGTGTTTGTGAGCTAGTTATGATCCCCGAACACCCAACACACTAAATAATGCATGATACACATAAACACTAACTAATGCACTTTGAATCCTAACTAGATATCTAACTTAACATCAAAACCCAACTAATTACCCCCCCCCCCCATGGTGGACGGTCACATGTGGCCCCACCCTTGATCTCCCCAATCCTCCTAAGATCCTACATAATCCTAATTGATTTAGTAGAAGATCTTGATATGTACTTATGAGACATGTAAACCATTGGGTAATAGCTATGAAATGGTTATAAGAGGAACATGGAGGATCATAATCAACCACACTTAACACCTTCATCTCTCTCCCTCTCCTCCCTCTTCTCTCGGCCGAGAACCACACCACCACCATCACCACTTTTCATCCACCATCCATTCATTCAAAGTTCATTTCAAGGTGTAAGGAGGTGATTAAGGAAGCTTGGTGCTTGTGGATCTTGAAGGACCTTCATCATTTGCTATTATCCTCCACTTTTGTCATCACCAACATCAAGTGTTCTTCCCTAGCCTTGTGCTAGTAGTAAGGCCCTTATGATCTCTTGATCTTTCATATATAGTTGGTTAATAAGTGATGAACATTGTTAAACATGATGAACATTAAAAGACATAGTCATGAATCTCTAACATAAGGTTATAAGCATATGAAATCTTGTTGATTTGTGATTATTTACTTCTTGTTGATTGATTACTAGTGTAAGTGATGTTAGACATCATATGGAACCTACTAGATTGTGATTAAACACATGATCTAGTAAGTTGATGTGATGATCTTGTGAAAAACCAAGATCATCATGTCTTATGAACTTGAACAATAAAAGTTGTTTTCATGTAATGATGATTTAAACAAAGATACAAGTCTTGTAAGTGGATGATTTCTAAAATAATTTTTTTCCAAAGAAACCAAGCTAAATCACAAGGACTTACATGAACATTGTTTTACAAAGAACCAATCATGTTTCTAGTATTCAAACAAGCAAAAGAACACTTTGTTTACAAAGAAAAATTCAAAAGAATGATTTTTGGAAAAATCATCTAACAAGTTGTAAACACTCAAATCTTTCATGAATGAGATTTTTAAAGAAATAAACACACCTTAGAGGGGTAACTAAACCTACTAAAAACACCCCCAAGTTACTACAAGTTTTTTTTTTTTTTTTTTGTGAAAGATCAAGTTCATGTTGTTATGTAAATTGTATAGTTTTGGACACTTGGTATGTGTAAGTTGACTAGGGTTAATTGTTGATTGTTTATGATGATTTTTGAAAAGAAAATGATATGCTTTAATAGCATGGAAACCTCCATTTTTAGGGGAAACTATGGCAAAAAATTTTAAAAATATAAACACTTAGAAAAATATTTTCTAACAAGTATTTACAAGTGTGTTTTAACTATGGTCTTCAATATAAACTTTGCCATAGAATTTGTTACAAAAATACAAGTATTGGAGGTTGGTTTTATAAGTAAAAATGGATAAATATGTATTTAGAATATATATTTACATTAAAGACACTTGTGTGAATATTTGTATACTTGGTGAAATAGTTATATTATTTTAGGGTAAAATAATATAACTTAACAAGATACCATGAAATTTACTATCCAAATTAATACCAAGAACATCAAGGAATAAATATATAAGTTACACACTTAATATTGTGAAATCGAACGCAAGAACGTAACTTACGAAATGTTCCGGAAAATACCGCTATAATTATGTTTTTGGTAAATATTATTTTGGATACGAAAGAAATGAGAATATGATTTTTGTGAATATTACAAAGTTGTATCATATTTTTTACAAGGAGAAAATATATTATTTTTGGAAGTAAAAATATATTTTCTTAGTATATTTAGAAGATATATGATTTTTGGGAAAAATATATATTTTCTTGAAATACATTATTTTTGGACAAAATAAGTTTATATATATTTTCTAAGATAAGACTTGAAAATATATTGTTTTGGAGCTACAAATACAAATATACATGTATGAGATACCCCCATCCTTCGGAAGGAAATACGAAAATAAATACTGGAGAAGTACGATTACAAAATATTATTTAACAATTATTCCATACGTAAATATAATTTAAAAGTTAAAATAACTATTATTTTAACAAATAATTATAACTTGGAATAATATCTTAAACGTAACTCAAAAACGTAAATACTAAGACAAGGCACGACCCGTTCGTCTAATAGACGTTAGAACATTGTTGGTAGTCGTGTTTGCTGAGGAGATTTGAGTTATGAGTATCAAAGACGCAATACTGTGAGTTCATGTCCCCCTTTTCTTTTAATTGTTTTCAGTTTTATAACTTCGGGGGTGATATACATGTTACAATTGTTTACAAACGTTTTATACATGGTATGATTAGCTTAAGGAGGGTTACTGCTTGATCATGTGAGTGGTGGGTACAACACTTAAGGCCATTAATCCTCGTCGTAGGACCGAGGGACATGAGTGATAGATCTATTTGGGTGTAGAGAGCCCACACCCATGAGGACCAGGGTGGCCCATGTGGTGACTATGTCCACATACTAATGTCGTGGCAAAATTCCGCTAGGTTTGAGTTTTCCTGCACCATTTCACACATACCATTGGCTTTGCAACCCATTTGTGATATGTTTTCCTTATTTGTTACATACCAGGGACATACATACATACAAGACATACTTTAAAGGTTTATCTATACACATACACATGAACTCGCTCAACTTTTGTTGATATTTTCAAATTACATGTATATCAGGAAACTAAGTGGATTTGGCAGGTGTTGCATGTTTTCAAGCTGCGTTATAAATAAAGGATGTCATCCAAGTCGTTGGGGTTTAGGAGATGTATCTTAATCCTGGACGGGATACATGGTCCTAAACTCGGGTTTGTTTAAAGGTCTTTTGTCGAGTCTTCATGAACTCATTAAAACATGTTGTGGTTTGTAACTTGAATTTGGTGTCAACGTTTCAGACAAGTATGTTATGTTGTTTTCAAACTTAATTAATGGATGAACATCTTATGGTTTTATCATATAGCGTTGTTATGATTGAATGCTATGGTATTAAGTAAGTCACACCAATAACCACGCTTCCGCAAAAGTCAGGGTGTGACAGCTTGGTATCAGAGCTTCGATCATAGCGAACTAGGATTCTATCTCGAGTCTAGACTACGATCACTAGGGCTCTCACGAAAATGTTTTCATAACATATTTTCATTGCATACACCAAATATCCAGATCCAGGGAACAAACATTTTTACAAATAAAAGACACAAAACACATTTCAAGGAATTCATTTATAATTCAGTCTGAGAGAGTGGGGAGTTAGTCTGAGAGACTAGCTGGGTAGTTTGGTCTGAGAGACTAGGTAGTCCAGCCTTAGAGGCTGGGTAGTCTGTGAGACTAGTTGGGACAGTTTGAGAAACTAGGAGGTTTAGTCTAAGAGACTAGGTGGTTCAGTCTGAGAGGCTGGGTGGGATAGTCCTGGGAAGACTAGGATACATACATGCTTACATTGTTACTACTTACATGTTTACTTGATGATTGTTGATATATGTGCATATGTTGTGATTGCTTTGTTACAGACACCATGTCCTCTTCTGATTGTGGAGTATCAGATACCGTAGACCCTATGGCCATAGTTTCGGATGATGAGATCATCCTAGAGGATGAGGTTTTTACGTCTGACACTATGAGTAGCGATGATGATGATTTCCAGCCGTTTGCTTTACCAGATTTTGGTGATGATATACCGCTAGCTGATGGTCTTCCTGGCGAGGATCTACTTCTTGTTCAGATCCCTGCTCCTGTACCTCTTGCTGCATTTCCTCTCGAGGATCTGCCTTTTGATGCTTTGTCTGACGACGACATAGATCTTTTTATTGAGGGTCCCCCTGAGGGTGCCCAGGATGATGGAGCTCCAGTCGATGATGCCGTTGTCGCTCCACTTGTTGAGATTCCAGTCGATGATGTTATTGTTGTTCTGCTTATTGAGATTCCTGTCGTTGAGATTTCGTCTGACCATTCTGGTCCTGATTCATTCGAGTCTGTGTCATCTACTACTCTACTCGCACTGGGATTACAGCGTTATCCCACTGATTCTGATTCCAACAGAGCTATGTCTGCCGCACCTGTTCCTCCGCCGGACTTCGAGTTTGATGATGAGTTTGATCCTGACATTGATCCTCAGCATGAGGTCGACTTCATTCCTGACGATCAGCTTTTTGATATACCCACTGATCTCGAGCCAATACCCGCTGATCTTGAGTTAGCACCAGCCGACCCTAAGCCTTTGATTGCACCCGAGCCCATACCTGCTCATGATCCTCTACCTGAGCATGATCCTGCACCTGTTGACATACAAGTTGCTGCACCACTGTTACCTGACCCTCTACCTGCACCCGCAGACCATGCTCCTTTTGCTGACCATGTAGATCCCCATTATGCATTCACCCACAATGGGTGGATAGAGGACGACGATGACTTGCCTCCTTTTGTTAGACTTGTTACTCCCCCACCTACACCTACACATGCACCAGTTGACATTGCCACGTTTCACCCACATGTGTCAGACATACACCGCACCGATCTACCGGTCACGTTCCTACAGGATATTCCTCCACCCCGTCCAGGGGAAGGACCATCTAGCCAGCCATCTGGTCATGTCACACCTGTGTCGGCTGCTTTTCCTTTCATGCCACAGTCTTCACATACTGCACCTTTTACTGCTACACCATCGGGCGAGCCACTGATTTGGTTTCCGCCCAACACGATGCCTGTTTCTGATCCATATCATCCCTTCCATTACACTGGGTACACGAGGGATGAACTACTCCTATCCTTACAGCTCCAGCAGGAGATGTTGTGTCGCAAAGTCATGGATCTTGAGAGGATTCCGTGTCCTCCACCTTGCACTTGTCAGTCACCGTTCGCGACTCCACCCGCTCCTCTTTTACCATACCCAGATTTTGACGTTCGTTTCCTTACTATGGAGCAGCAGATTAGCTATTTGTTACGTCATGTATACGATCTTGAGGAGGAGCTCGTGCATGTGCGCAGTTTGCTTCATGTTCCTCCACCTCCTCCTCCACCACCATCAGCATAGTTGGTTTTTGGTCTTATGCAGATAGCTTACTTTTGGTGAGAGTGCTGCTATTGAGCTCAGCTTACGAAGTCTTTTGAAGACCGCATTTTGACCTAATGACTGTTATAGATTGATAGATACTGTGGACAAGGGTAGTGTGACCCTGCAGTCCTTTTGATATGATACACTTGTGGAACTTGTAAAACTGTAATTGTGGTCGGTGATTTATACAAGCTCAATCGCAATCTTCTCATTATATAAATTATTGAATTACTTGTTTATGCTATGATTGAGATATTATGCGCTTACCTGCTTAATGAAAACCTAAAATTAATATTCTCGTTAGACGTGCTACTAATATACAGGAACGTGCGATGATTGTAATGTAAGTACTTGTTTACTCTCATTTAACATAATTCCATTTACATGCTTATGCTATGAGTATGCTGTTGCTTGATGTGTTGATATGATGAGTTATTACGTATAAATACATATGATCTCTAAACAACTATTTACACTCCCTGAACAAATGAGACCAGACCAATCCGATCTTTTCGTAGAAGATGTCTCAAAGGATCGTTCAGCTACTCATGACCGAGGCAGAACTACAAGCACACATCACATGGGTCATCGCACGGCACGAGGTTCTTCACTACCAACCCAGTGAAAATGTCTCAGGGAATACCCCACCCAATGAGTGTACCTACAAGCAGTTTTTAGACTGCAAGCCTCCGAATTTCGACGGCACTGGTGGTGCTATAGCCTTTGTGAAATGGACCGAAGATATGGATTCTGCTTTGCGAACGAGCGAATGTGCGCTAGAGCAACAAGTCCTATATGCGATTGGATCGTTTCAAGATAGGGCCCTGACATGGTGGAACTCTCAGGTTCGAACAATGGGTAGAGCTGCTACGAATGCTTTAACATGGGATGAGCTGAAGGAAATGATGCGTAGGGAGTTTTGCTCTCAGATGGCAATCCAGAGGCTGGAATTCGAATTCTGGAAGCTAATGATGGAAGGTCAAAGAGTGGTGGAGTACGTACAGAGACTTCATGATTTGTCGCGAGTTGTTCCGTACCTAGTGGAACCAGAGTTGAAAAGGATAGAGCCATTCATCTGGGGACTAGCGCCTCAGATCCTACGCATAATGACGGCATCAGCTCCGCCAACAGCTATCGATGCGGACGAATTAAGTGTGGCACTCAGTAAAGAAGCAGTTAGACTAGAAAAGCTTTCAAACCCTGACAAGAAGAAGGAAACTCAGGTAGAGTCATCCGGAAAAAGGAAGCTCATTGACTTCCAGGAGGATACCCGAACGAATGACGAGAACAAAGCCAAAAAGGAAAAGGAATACATGGGCATCCTACCTAAGTGCGATAACTGCCCACTTCATCACGCTGGGTCATGTAGGGATGGAAGAAGTGATGTCTGCGACAAAGTAGGGCATGTCAAGGAGACATGTCAGATCGGTACGGGACATGGAAACGAAGGTCAAGATGGCGACGGAAATCCCGAGGGAAACAACGGCAATCAAAGTTGGGCCAATGATGAACAAAAACATATTCGAGGTTGTTTTGACTGTGGGGAAAAAGGGCATTTCAAGAAACATTACCCTAACAACAATCGTGCCGATGTTAGGATTTACTTGGGGACTAAACCGAGATGTGATAAGTGCAAGTTTCACCATGAAGGTCGATGTCAGAAGCCTAAGTGCGGTGGGTGCGGAAAAAGAGGACACATCAAGGAAGCCTGTTGGGTGAAGAGTCCCATAAAAGGAGGAAGTGATGGCAACAACCAGGGCGGGAATAATAACGATAAGATTCCGGGCTGCTACAGATGTGGGAGCGTGGGGCACTTTAGGAAAGAATGCCCAAGGAAGGGTAATCAAGACCGTGAAGGAGCATCCAACACCAGAGCTCATAAAGCATGCCAGGATCCAGATGTGGTTGCTGGTACGTTCTCGGTCAACCAAAATTTTGCATCCATGTTATTTGATACCAGTGCCGACCATAGCTTTATATCTCATGAATTTAGGAATATACCTGGTTTAGAAAAAGGGTAAGTTAAATAACTCGCACTCAATAGAACTAGCTAATAGGAAACCCCGACGTGGTAATTGGGATGGACCAGTTGTCAAGCAATCGATCGGAGGTTTTTATCCACATCCCAATGACGAACGACGAAGCAATCGCGACTCATGAAGCAAGAGACGCCTCTACAAATCACTAGTACTTGAGGGCACGAGAGTGTTCACACCAAAGGATGCGTTGCCTTCCTAGCACACATTATGGACAGGGAAGCCGCTAAGCCGAAGTTGGAAGGTATCCCTGTGATAAGGGAATAGCCTGAAGTCTTCCCCCGAAGGCTTGCCTGAATTATCTCCTCAACGACGAGTCGAATTTCGTATCGATTTAATTCCAGGCGCCGCGCCTGCAGTCAATGCGCCTTAGCGACTTACACCTTCGGAGAGGCAAGGATTGACAGTGTAGCTTCAGTAAATGATAAAGAAGGAAGCTAACAAACCAAGTTTCCCGTTTTGAGTAACCCCGGTTTCGCTCGTCAAGAAGAAGGGCAATGATCTTCAAATGAGCATCAACTACCAGGAGCCGAACAAGCCAACTAACAAGAGTTGGTAACTCTTGCCAAGGATTAATGAATTATTTATTTAACTAACTATAAGGACCTGTGAATTTAGAAAGGAAGCATACCGGGAAATTGTGGGACAATGACTTATTTTGGACATACACAAAATTGTGTTTCTTACGCAATGCACAAAACAATTTCGCACAGAATACGAAACTTTAAAAACTTGTGCTTAATCCTTTGGGAACTCAGGACAAAACTCGTTGAGGTTGTCCCTTAGGAACCACACCTGCTAATTCAAGCAAACCCCATTATCCTGACAAATATGCTACTTCAGTTAACCAAACAGAAAGTACTCAAATTTCTTTTGTTGGAATTTCCGCTTTTGTTTCTAGCGAGTAGATGCTTGCACCTCTACTCCCCTTAATGATAGTTGCATCACGCCAATTTTCTTCGCTGAGACCGAACACACATTTGCTTCGATACTTGGTCATTTCTTCATTTTAGCAAACACTCATTATTTCAGTACTCGGAAACTTATATGTCACACATGCACCATTTGCTAAGCATGTGGTTTCATTTCGAACAAACGCTTCATTAAGATTCAAATATTAATTTGCTAAACCTAATTACTGATTTGTGATTCGAATGACTTACATTATTGTAATTGTTGGCTCTTTTGTTATCAAGTCAACACACTTTCTTGAAACTTCTTTTCTTTCGAGTTACATTCATAGTTCATCTTCGTAACCATACTGAGATTCCCATGTTGATACATACGTTTATTGTCGGGTTACGCTAGAACCAAGTTCAATTGCTTGAACTTATCCATTTCGCATATTCAGTTTAAGACGTCATATGATGTATTGGGAGCATCATATTCAAATATTTTTGCAAAGATTCTTTCATTTCGAGTCGTAGTAGACTTGGTTGGTCTACGAGCCCACTAAATCGTTTGATTAGTTTCAACACCTTGCGGTGATACTTTCACATAATTGAAGCTTGCGCTAATTTAGTTAAGCACCCTATACACGGATTTAATTGTCTATTTAATTGTTCTAAATCCATTTTGTTTATCACTATTAAAGCGGTCTCAACACAGTTGTGTGTTGAGATAATGGTACCTAGATTCATTTCATATCACGGTGTACCTCCTAACGATTCTTTCGTTACAAATTGAATACCTCGCAGTGTTTATTGTTTCCGTCTTCAATCAGAAACCGTAGTTCTTTGATGTTCCAAATTCGATTGAAAACCCCATGACGCTATTTAAATTAAATTTTCAGAATTGTTTCAATACACTTTCCTTTGATTCCAAGCACGGTGGACTTGTTCGGTCACCGCTATTGTTCAAATATGTCAATTACAACACCTTGTGGTGTCATTACAAATTGTAGCTTGTGCTAATCATGGTCAATCGTTTCACACAAAACTACATATACTTTTGTTTGACTTGTCATTTAAACATTCCTGATGCAACTACGAATCAAGACAATGAGACACCAGATTCGCTTGTATCTCATTCGGTGTATTTACGCAATTCAAGAATGTCAACACACTAATCCTTACCATTTATTTATTCGAAAGTTGACAGATCTTTTTCATATTCAAGTTGTTGATTTTGGGTTCATTTAGCGGATGCTATGGTTTGTGAAAACCCATTTGCATATTGTGACCGATTGTTAGAGAATCCATGGGTCAAAACTCCTTGTTACACCTCTGTTAACTAAGTTACGCAATACACAAGATTATACATCTATACATCTCGTACCCTTTGACATCAAATGCTAGAATACATACCTTCTAATCATTGGGTTCTTGTGTTGAGATATATCCCTGGAATCACCTGATGTAAATAAGATTAGGTTCGGTTTTGTAGTTATCAGC
Organism: Helianthus tuberosus; assembly: GCA_030545235.1. Taxonomy (NCBI): domain Eukaryota; kingdom Viridiplantae; phylum Streptophyta; class Magnoliopsida; order Asterales; family Asteraceae; genus Helianthus; species Helianthus tuberosus. Next base: position 47,287 of record JARYGA010024000.1, read on the forward strand.
CCCAGTATCATTCATATACATACACGCATAATGAAACCCTAAGAAATTATGGTAGTACAAATTTCGAGGACGGAATTTTCTTAAGAGGGGGAGAATGTGACAACCGTCAAAAATCCAGGTATCCGTACAATTAATTAATATTGATTAGTGCTTAATAACTGTGCTAAATTACAACTGATGACTTAAACTGCTTTCTGATTTCTGCATCATACTTACATGTGCATCACATATTACATAATGTCACCTCATTATCGCATACAAACTTTAGTGCCATAAACGATGCACAAAGCACGGTTAGCACAGTTAGTGGATAACTCAGAAAAATGCTGACAATGTCAGTACATAGACAAACAATATTTGGAGACCCTGTATGGGCCAGAGACTAAGTTTCACACTAGTATAGTGTGTAGGAAAGTAAGGATCACAAAACTAATTCACTAGGTGATAGTTTAAGTGCCGGAAAGTGCCTAAAACGCACTTTAAGTGCAGAATTCAGCACAATTCAGCAAAATTCAGCATTTTAGCGAGCTAGTAACATGCAAAAATATGGCAAATGTTCCTGAATGCTTTCCTAAGTGTCGGGAATTGAAAGTGTCACAAAAGGTAACTTAAAGAACACTAAACGATATAGTTTGACACTTTAACGAACCGGTATCTAACCGAACAATCGGACACTACCCGAAACACCAAAATTATACTAGAAACATTGTTTTAGTGTTTTTGAGCTAGTTATGATCCCCGAACACCCTAACACACTATATAATGCATGATACACATAAATACTAACTATTGCACTTTGAATCCTAACTAGATATCTAACTTAACATCAAAACCCAACTAATTACCCCCCCCCCCCCAAATGGTGGATGGTCACATGTGGCCCTACCCTTGACCTCCTCAATCCTCCTAAGATCCTACATAATCCTAATTGATTTAGTAGAAGATCTTGATATGTACTTATGAGACATGTAAACCATTGGATAATAGCTATGAAATGGTTATAAGAGGAACATGGAGGATCATAATCAACCACACTTAACACCTTCATCTCTCTCCCTCTCCTCCCTCTTCTCTCGGCCGAGAACCACACCACCACCATCACTACTTTTCATCCACCATCCATTCATTCCAAGTTCATTTCAAGGTGTAAGGAGGTGATTAAGGAAGCTTGGTGCTTGTGGATCTTGAAGGACCTTCATCATTTGCTATTATCCTCCACTTTTGTCATCACCAACATCAAGTGTTCTTCCCTAGCCTTATGCTAGTAGTAAGGCCCTTATGATCTCTTGATCTTTCATATATAGTTGGTTAATAAGTGATGAACATTGTTAAACATGATGAACATTAAAAGACATAGTCATGAATCTCTAACATAAGCTTATAAACATATGAAATCTTGTTGATTTGTGATTATTTACTTCTTGTTGATTGATTACTAGTGTTAGTGATGTTAGACATCATATGGAACCTACTAGATTGTGATTAAACACATGATCTAGTAAGTTGATGTGATGATCTTGTGAAAAACCAAGATCATCATGTCTTATGAACTTGAACAATAAAAGTTGTTTTCATGTAATGATGATTTAAACAAAGATACAAGTCTTGTAAGTGGATGATTTCTAAAATAATTTTTTCCAAAGAAACCAAGCTAAATCACAAGGATTTACATGAACATTGTTTTGCAAAAAACCAGTCATGTTTCTAATATTGAAACAAGCATAAGAACACTTTGTTTACAAGAAAAATTCAAAAGAATGATTTTTGGAAAAACCATCTAACAAGTTGTAAACACTCAAATCTTTCAAGAATTAGATTTTTAAAGAAATAAACACACCTTAGAGGGGTAACTAAACCTACTAAAAACACCACCAAGTTACTACAAGGTTTTTTTTTATTTATTTATTTATTTATTTTTTTTTTTTTTGTGAAAGATCATGTTCATGTTGTTATGTAAATTGTATAGTTTTGGACACTTGGTAAGTGTAAGTTGACTAGGGTTAATTGTTGATTGTTTATGATGATTTTTGAAAAGAAAATGATATGCTTTAATAGCATGGACACCTCCATTTTTAGGGGAAACTATGGCAAAATTTTCTAAAAAAATAAACATTTAGAAAAAATATTTCTACAAGTATTTACAAGTGTGTTTTAACTATGTTCTTCAATATAAATTTTGCCATAGAATTTGTTACAAAAATACAAGTATTGGTGGTTGGTTTTTATAAGTAAAAATGGATAAATATGTATTTAGAATATATATTTACATTAAAGACACTTGTGTGAATATTTGTTTACTTGGTGAAATAGTTATATTATTTTAGGGTAAAATAATATAACTTAACAAGACACCATGAAATTTACAATCCAAATTAATACCAAGAATATCAAGGAATAAACATATAAGTTACACACTTAATATTGTGAAATCGAACGCAAGAACGTAACTTACGAAATATTCCGGAAAATACCACTATAACAATGTTTTTGGTAAATATTATTTTGGATATGAAAGAAATGAGAATATGATTTTTGTGAATATTAAAAGGTTGTATCATATTTTTGACAAGGAGAAAATATATTATTTTTGGAAGTAAAAATATATTTTCTTAGTATATTTAGAAGATATATGATTTTTGGGAAAAATATATATTTTCTTGAAATACATTATTTTTGGACAAAATAAGTTTAGATATATTTTCTAAGATAAGACTTGAAAATATATTGTTTTGGAGCTACAAATACAAATATACATGTATGAGATACCCCCATCCTTGGGAAGGAAATACGAAAATAAATACCGGAGAAGTACGATTACAAAATATTATTTAACAATTATTCCATAACTAAATATGATTTAAAAGTTAAAATAACTATTATTTTAACAAATAATTATAACGTGGAATAATATCTGAAACGTAACTAAAAAACGTAAATACTAAGACAAGGCACGACCCGTTCGTCTAATAGACGTTAGAACATTGTAGGTAGTCGTGTTTGCTGAGGAGATTTGAGTTACGAGTATCAAAGACGCAATACTGTGAGTTCATGTCCCCCTTTTCTTATAACTGTTTTTAGTTTTATAACTTCGGGGGTGATATACATGTTACAATTGTTTACAAACATTTTATACATGGTATGATTAGCTTAAGGAGGGTTACTGCTTGATCATGTGAGTGGTGGGTACAACACTTAAGGCCATTAATCCTCGTCGTAGGACCGAGGGACATGAGTGATAGATCTATTTGGGTGTAGCGAGCCCACACCCATGAGGACCAGGGTGGTCCATGTGGTGACTATGTCCACATACTAATGCCGTGGCAAAATTCCGCTAGGTTTGAGTTTTCCTGGACCATTTCACACATACCATTGGCTTTGCAACCCATTGGTGATCTGTTTTTCCTTATTTGCTGCATACCAGGGACATACATACATACAAGACATACTTTAAAGGTTTATCCATACACATAGACATGAACTCGCTCAACTTTTGTTGATGTTTTCAAATTACATGTATTTCAGAGAACTAAATGGATCTGGCAGGTGTTGCATGTTTTCAAGCTGCGTTATAAATAAAGGATGTCATCCAAGTCGTTGGGGTTTAGGAGATGTATCTTAATCCTGGACGAGATACATGGTCCTAAACTCGGGTTTGTTTAAAGGTCTTTTGTCGAGTCTTCATGAACTCATTAAAACATGTTGTGGTTTGTAACTTGAATTTGGTGTCAATATTTCAGATAAGTATGTTATGGTGTTTTCAAACTTAATTAATGGATGAACATCTTATGGTTTTATCATATAGCGTTGTTATGATTGAATGCTATGGTATTAAGTAAATCACACCAATAACCACATTTCCGCAAAAGTCAGGGTGTGACACTAACGAAGAAATCGCAGCCCTTGTCTCTCAGCAAATGGCTGCTGTGCTTCCGAACATAGTAACCCAGATCCACCAATTATACAACAATAACAACAATAATGCTCAGTGTAGTTTCAAGAATTTCAATTAAGCTAAACCATTGAAGTTTTCTGGGTCTCAAGGAGCAACTGCGCTCCTGCAATGGTTCGAAAGTTTGGAGAGTACATTCAGACATGTTCAATGTCCCAATGAGCGTAAAGTTGAGTTTGTATCCAGTGTGTTCAATAAGCGTGCTCTTACATGGTGGAACGGTGTGATGCGTGATAGGGGTGCCGATGTGGCCCAGGCACAAACGTGGGAACAACTTCGAGCTCACATGATGAAAGAGTTTTGTCCCCGTCACGAGATTCAGGCCTTGGAACGAGAATTTGATGATCTGAAACAAGATGGGGGAGAACACCGTGCTTACACTGATCGTTATGAGGAACTGAGTTTGTTGTGTCCCACTATGGTTACCCCATTGGAGAAAGCGATTGAGAGGTATATCGATGGTGTACCCGATTATGTGCAGGATATTGTGACTAGTAGTAATCCTACTACTGTTCGTCAAGCGATCGAATTGGCTGCTACTGTGACCGAGTCACAGGTCAGAAAAGGTAAACTGACCCGCAAGGGTGACAAAAAGTAACCAGATGATGCCACACAAGACAAGGAAAAAGGTAAGGGTAAGAAGAAGGGAGAGTCTTCTAAGAAGTCGAGGAAGCGCAAGGCTTCCTAGAACTTTGCTGTCACTGCACAAAATCCTCAGAACCCACCAGCACAACATCCTGTGAAGAAACAGTATGCTGGTACTGCACCCCACTGTGCTCGATGCAATGGCCATCACATTGCTAATCAGGCTTGTAAACAATGTACTATTTGTGGTAAACTTGCGCATCTGGCCAACATTTGTCGTTTAGGTCAGAATCAAGCTGCTCAGATTCCAGCACAGGCTCAAGGGAATGCTGCTAGATTCCCACTGGGTTCATGTTACAATTGCGGAGAGTTTGGTCATTTCTGCAACAACTGCCAGAGGTTAGTTAACACGAATGCAAATCCGAATGCCATTGCAAACGCAAATCCCGCTCGTGGACGAGCGTACAATTTGAATGCAAACGAGGGGCATGCTGACAACGAAGTTGTTAACGGTACATTCCTTGGTAACCATCAACCTGCATCTATTCTTTTTTATTCTGGTGTCGATAGAAGTTTTGTTTCGTTATCTCTTGAGCCTTTACTTGCAATACCTAGAACTAAACTGAGGAAACCCTTATCTGTCGAAGTTACTACTGGTAAACCTCTTGTACTTGATTCTGTTATTCGCGATTGTCAATTGAACCTCGAAAACCATCTTTTTCCTATTGACCTCATACCGATGCAACTTGGGAGTTTTGACGTTATCGTAGGGATGGATTGGTTAGCTAAACTTCATTCTGAGGTGGTATGTTTCGATAAGATTGTCCGTATTCCTCTTTCATCTGGTGAAGTTCTAGAAGTCCGTGGCGAGAAACCTTCAGGTGGTTTAAAACTCATGTCGTATACGAAAGCCCAAAGCTATTTACGAAAATGATATGTTTCTTTTCTAGCACATGCCACCGAGGAGAAAGGCAAGAGCAAGCGTATTCAAGATATCCCGATTGTCCGAGATTATCCAGAGGTGTGTCCTGATGAACTGCCAGGTTTACCTCCAGTTCGTCAAGTCGGATTTCATATTGACCTTGTACCCAATGCTAACCCGATTGCGAAAGCACCTTATCGTCTTGCACCGTCTAAGATGCAAGAGTTATCAAAACAGCTTCAAGAGTTATCTGATAAAGGATTCATCCGACCGAGCTATTCACCTTTGTGACAACTGTGTTCTGTAATCGATGTACGATGTAAAACAATGATGATTATTAATACAACAATTTGCTTTGGTGTTATTATATGTGTTTTGGTGTTTCTATGTGTGTATTTGCGTTCGGTGATTTTTCAATTCGATTCGATTCCGATTGCAAGCTTTAAATCGCGTTCTGGAAGGTTATACGCAAACTGGTGTGTAAACGCAGTCAGTATAACGCAAGAAACACTCTGGCATAGTGACATAGGCTTAACATACCCTAAATAACCTCCACATAACTTAGAAATAAGTTTTGAATGGTTTGGTGTGTTGAAATCAACTTTGTTCGATCGCAGGGACTATTTGTGTCAAACTGCGAAACTATGCCAATTTGTATAGTAACGAACATTGCAAAACTTGATCATAAGTTAAACATACCCTAAATAACCTTTACACAGCTTAGGAATAGGCTTTTAGGGGTTCGGTACGCTAAAATAAACTTTATTGATCAATAGGGACTAAAAGCGTCAAAAAGTGCATAAGTTTGCATTTTCGCGCATATCTTACGTTCTGAATACATCCGGACATCCAAAAAATTTATGTAAGGATTAAAATATTTTATTTTAGTGTTTGGCATAAGAAAATTTCATTCTTCGCTTAATTTGGATCGTTTTTGCGTTCGTTACAACTTCCATCATAATTAACCGAACAACGCAACCGTACAACCAAACGAACCGACATCCGTGATAATTTTGAGCACATTTTAAGTTCCCTATACTTTAGCTTCATTTTAGAGCTTTGAAATGGGGTTAACGGGGCTTAAACGTGTCAAAAATGCATCAAATAACAAGTTTGAGGCTTCAGGGGCCTGTTCTGCCATTTTTGAAACTTGGCTGGTCTGCACAAGGCTTACGGACTGTAAGCCCTTAGCCATACGGTCCGTAAGGACCTCCCAGATCAGAAAAATTTGTTTAACAGCCTGTTAACAGCTGTTACGCACCCATAACTCTCTTGCACATGGCATTTCCTGATAATGGGGGGCCATTTTGATGTACCATGGTATTGCAACACATGTATGGATGAGATTGAATCATGGTTTTTGATAAACGATCTTAACGGTTCAAGGAAATCTATAAATACCCCCATGATCTCAACCCCAAAACCCACACCTTTGAAATCTGAATTTGTTCTCTAAGTTGATGTGTTTAACACTTCATACCTGAGAATATTCGGATTCAAAACTTCCATTCTTGGACCCGTTGTAAGTGTTCTTTCGTTCTTTTCATTAGTTTTAGCGTTAAAGTCAAACTGCGTTTGACTTTCTGCATTGACCAGTTTATGGTCAATGTGAAGTTCGTTTGAACTTCATAACGTGAGCGTAATCAAGATGGCTATAGTCCCTAGTGACTATACTGTCACGGCCCCCGACCCGGTTTGACCCGTTTCAGGAGCCGCGGGACAGAAATCCCGTGGTATTTATTTAATTGAGTTTAACAGCGGAAGTTTTCATCAGGATCGTTTAAAGCTAAAATTTTCCCCGATTATTTTATTTCACAATTCGGGATAAAACCCCGATAATTTACAATAGTATGATTTTACTATGAAATTGTTATGTTACAAAACTTATTTCTTTATTTTTATAATGAGCCACTATCTTAAGCTTGAAATGCTCCCCAGCACTTTTCCTGAATTACAACAGATCACCTGAAACATGTTTGAAAAAGGTTTTGTCAGCGGGAAATACTGAGTGAATCATTCTATTTACGAAAAGACACATTTGTTATAATTTACAGTATTAAGAACGATTACAATGTTTCTATTATCAACCCAACTACCCACGGTATTTGTCACTCGACCGAATCTGTGACTATGGTCATATCCCCCAATTGGCTGCCCCAATGGTGACGATTATCAAGTAATGTATACAAAACCCCACATACCGGCTGTAATTTGGTGATTACAAAGACTTAATCCCCGTAATTATAACTTTGAAAATAAACATGATTTTGTAAATAGATTTGATAAAAAGAGAGAATAACTCACATTGCTGATTTAATACGGACAGAGTTTAGTCTATGATTTAGCCTTGTTAACCTAATTTAAATAACAATGCACACAAAACTGGGTTAGTAATCAATCCAGCAATTACGATAACTCACGAGATCAAATTCTCACAATGAACGACAAAGTGCAATACTTCATCCATCGAATTAACGATGATCCGTCAAATTAATGACGAACGACAAAGTATAATACTTCATCCATCGAATTAACGATGATCCGTCAAATTAATGACGAACGATAAAGTATAACCCTAATGTGGGCGGCACTTAAACATTCATTGGATATACTGATCGTCGGAAAATGAATCGTAGCAGCGATTGTGCTAATACCCTGTTTTGCAGCAGAATTTCGAGACCCGTGTGTGTAATTTGGAATATCAGTTCGTATCTCAGTGTATTAGTGTGAATTCTTTCGACGTTGGATGTCCAGAAAACAAGTGCCAATGTCCTCTATTTATAGCTGAGTTTTGGTCAGCCCTACGCATCGTAGCCCTAAAACGCATACGATGCGTATGGTATTTTAACAAGCCTGCGCATCGTAGGCTATAAACCCCTACGGTGCGTATGGTTTGAAAATAGGCTATAGGGAAGCCACGCTTGGGACTAGCTTAGCTGAGTTGACACTTTTAGTTAATTCCTTGCTGCCAACGTTTTAAGTGGATAATCGTCCACTAGGGTTTAACCCCCCTTGAGTTTTAGGGGCCCTAATCCTGATTCCGATTATTCCGAAAATTTTAGGGTTTGTTCAGAATCACTTGGGTGTCTCAATTAGGGTTTCCTTTTGGACTAATTAATTTAATAATTATGACTTTTGATGAGAGTTGTTACATATACCTACTGATTACCACGTTATCTAGGCTCTGTGACGAGTCATAGTTTCGGCCAAAATGCGTATTCTTGCGTATTTTGTAACCAAACTACTCTTAGGTATCAAAACCGTTTGTTTTGATACCAAACTTGTTTTCTAACTTAGGTAAGCATGTTTTAACATGCTTAGCTCGTCACTTTTAGTTTTGTGCTTGTCTAGGGTCGTAAAGGTAAGCGATCTAAACAATCGCTTATACTTTTGAACCCGACCCGTTTGGTCGATCATTAGGATCCGACCAAACACATTAGGTGACCATAGTGTATAGAGAATAACCTTCCAAGGTTATACCTTATGGTCGCTTCGTTTAAGTAGTTTTATGATAGGTAGTTTATATGCCTTAGGTAAATTACCAAAAATGCCCTTTTTACGCCAAAATTCATTTTAAGCATATGTAACATAACCTTTAGTATCTAAACTGATTAGACAACAATATTAAACATGTTGAGGAATATTTTACTTATCATAGGACTAGTTAGGCGTTCTGAACGCGTTTTACGCGAACGACGCGTTAAAGTAGCATAACCTACCTTAATGGGTCGCGATGGGTCGAAAGCACTTAGGTTTGATTTCATTTAGGATGTAGGCCTTGTTAAACCATATCACATGAGTTCCAACACTCATTTGGTTTACAAGACCTCATTATGTCCGATCTTCCGATTTAGGCGTCTATTGTTTGACTAGTGATTCAATTACTTGGTGCTGCTTGATTTCTCTGGTTTACTCGAGTTTGTTGAAGTACTATTGACTGAGGATACCTTGCACTACATGTGAGTACATAGTTCCCCTATTTTACTGTTTTCAAATGTTTTGGGGTGATTCATATGTACAAAATGTTTTCAAGGTTTAAACGATGATTTCAAAAACGAATAGAACGATTTATACTAAACTAATAACGACTTCGATAATGTGAACGAACTTGTTGGTTGTAGTTACATAACGAATGACATTCATGAATTTTGGCCGAACCGACCAGTATTAGGTTATGGTACCATAGGATCCGACAAATCCCGTTACTGCACTATACCCATGGTTATGTGTGGGTGTTGTGGGTAACGATTGAATCTGTAATTATTAATTACCCTTTGGGGGTTTGTTAATACGAGAAGCGAAGAACGAGGTAGTCGAGTCACGAAGGTTTGAATGTTATTAGTGAGACGACCATATATAAGTTTTCACAATTTAAAACGAGGATGATTTAAAAGATTTAAGCGAGAAAACGATTTGGGTAAACGATTGGTCTTTGGTTACTGTTTAGATAACGGGACGGATGTAATATGGTGAAAACATGGTAGATACGCCGCTGGTACTTCTTATATATAAGTGTTTTCAACATATTACATACCGTGGCGTTATTTAGTACACTTGGGTAAACGATATTGAAACGATGTCACACAACGATGTTTTCGAAATAATATACTAGTTTTATTAGCGAGTTTATACAAGATGTTTTACAAGATGGTTTTCTAAAACAAAAATCTTTTGGGTTAAGAATCATGGCTACGAAATTTTATAAATTATAACCATCTTGATTTGAGATGGTTAATCATGTTGCAATATTATACACTATTTAAAAACAAGGTTTTAGAGGTATTGCAATATAAGTAAACAAGCCATGATTCCGATACTCTTATAAAACCTATGTACTCGCCAGCATTTCTTTGCTAACTTTGTTTTTATATATGTTTCAGGTGTTGTTGCTTGATTGACGTTCTAGGATGCATGCGTCACATAGGATCTGGACGAGGCCTTAGTGACATAAAACAATGATAGTCGATATAAAACTTGTTTGTTATGTGTTAAAACGATGTTAATGTTTAATATCATCAATAAAACGAAACACTTTTTTATCCATGGTTATGAAACGATAATTCTGTTACAACACTCCCCGACGTTTCCGCCACGCTTTGTTGTTTTACGTGGTCGGGGTGTGACAGAAGAGTTGGTATCAGAGCCAATGGTTATAGGGAATTAGGTTATTAGTAATGCTTTGACCTAGACTATAACTTCTAGGACCCCAACGCAAGTTTATTTGCGTTTAGATTTTTAAAACAAAATCGTCACCAATCCTTAGGTGATAACCACAACGAGAACACAATTTTCGAATCCGCTTTGAAAACTAATCATCTGTTCTAGGATGATTGATTACTAGGTTTTGAACCCTCTGTTGTAAGGTTTTGAACCCTTCCAGTTTAACTCATTTTTGGCTTAGTGCCTTCTGAGTTTTCAAAATCTCGTCAAAGTTTGGGTCTAAATAATGTGAACACGTGCAAACTGGAAGAGTGAGTGCCTGTACTCTGAGTTTTCTGTCTAAGGCTAGAGTGTTCGTACAAATCCACATAATCGGACTAGTCACTCTTACCTGGGAACTCTTGGGGTGAGTGTTCACTTATAGGCGAGCATGTCTTCGTGATACATTATTTTTGACCTATTTACTTTGATTAGTCACTGCGTGTCGTTTGTTTGTTCGAGGTAACGAACGAATGACCGCCTCTCTTGTGTTTTGTCGATACCTCTTTTGTTTTTCCAATTGTCGATCCCGCTCGTGGACGAGCATTCAATCTGAATGCAAACAAGGCTCGAGCTGACAACCTCATTGTCCATGGTACCTTTCTTGTCAATGGTACGTTTCTTGTTAACAATAAACCTGCATCTATTCTTTTTTATTCTGGTGCTGATAGAAGTTTTGTTTCATTGTCATTTGAGCCCTTGCTTGCGATACCTAGAACTAAACTAAGGAAACCCTTATCTGTAGAAGTTGCCACTGGTAAACCTCTTGTTCTCGATTCTATTATTCGTAATTGTCAATTGAACCTTGATAACCATCTTTTTCCTATTGACCTCACACCGATGCAACTTGGGAGTTTCGATATTATCGTTGGAATGGACTGGTTAACCAAACACCACGCTGAGGTGGTTTGTTTCGATAAGATTGTTCGTATTCCTTTGTCTTCTGGCGATGTTCTGGAGATTTGTGGCGAGAAGCCATCTGGTGGTTTGAAGCTTATGTCGTGTATGGAAGCCCAAAGATATTTGCGAAAAGGATATGTTGCTTTTCTGGCACATGTCACCGAGGAGAAAGACAAGAGAAAGAGTATACAGGATATCCCGATTGTGCGAGATTATCCAGAGGTGTTTCCTGATGAACTGCCTGGTTTGCCTCCAGTTCGTCAAGTCGAGTTTCATATTGACCTTATACCCAATGCCAACCCGATTGCAAAAGCACTTTATCGTCTTGCACCATCAGAGATGCAAGAGTTATCGAAACAGCTTCAAGAGTTATCTGATAAAGGATTCATCCGTCTGAGTTATTCACCTTGGGGCGCTCCTGTCCTCTTTGTGAAAAAGAAAGATGGATCTTTTAGGATGTGTATAGATTATCGTGAGCTTAACAAGATCACCATCAAGAATCGATATCCCCTACCTCGAATTGATGATCTCTTCGACCAGCTGTAGGGTGCTTCATGCTTTTCCAAGATCGATCTGCGTTCTGGGTATCATCAACTTCGTGTTCTCGAAGAAGATATGGGCATTACAAGTTCACTGTCATGACTTTTGGTTTGACAAATGCTCCAGCTATCTTTATGGAGTTAATGAATAGGGTCTGCAAACCTTATTTGGATAAGTTCATTATTGTGTTCATCGACGATATTCTCATTTATTCAAAATCTCAAGCCGAGCACGAGCAACACCTTCGCTTAACATTGGAACTCCTGAAGAAGGAACAACTTTTTGCTAAATTCTCCACGTGTGAATTCTGGCTTAAAGAAGTTCAATTCTTGGGTCATATAGTCAATGAGCAGGGTATTCATGTGGATCCATCCAAGATTGCTGCTATTAAGGACTGGAATACACCGACGACGCCTACAGAGATTCGATCTTTTCTTGGTCTTGCTGGTTATTATCGTCGATTCATTTCAAATTTCTCGAAGATTGCGGTTCCACTCACTGCTTTGACTCAGAAGAATAAGCCTTTCGAGTGGGGACCCAAGCAAGAAGAAGCGCTCCAAACGCTGAAGCAGAAGTTATGTAATGCTCCTGTTCTATCTCTGCCTAAGGGAAGCGATGATTTCGTTGTCTATTGCGATGCGTCCAACTTAGGCCTTGGTTGCGTCCTTATGCAACGAGGTAAAGTTATTGCATATGCATCTAGACAGCTGAAAGTTCACGAGAAGAACTACACGACTCATGATCTTGAGTTAGGAGCTGTGGTTTTCTTGCTTAAAATCTGGAGACACTACCTCTATGGAACGAAGTGTGTGGTTTTCACAGACCACAAAAGTCTCCAGCATATTCTTAATCAGAAAGAGCTGAACATGAGGCAATGACTTTGGGTTGAACTCTTAAATGATTATGACTGCGAGATTCGCTACCACCCTGGTAAGGCGAATGTTGTAGCCGATGCTCTTAGTCGAAAGGAGCGAGTCAAGCTTCATTCTGTTCGAACACTATCTGATCGTCAATTTCGTGTCCTTCAAGCTCAGCAATTTTGTGTTTCACAAAATTTGATAGGTAATGAATTACCACATCAGCTTGAGCTTAAGCTCGAAGCGAAAGATGATGGTTTACTCTATTTTAAGGATCGATTGTGGATTCCGAAACAAGACGATCTTCGCACGTTGGTAATGGACGAATCTCATAAGTCTCGATATTCTGTCCATCCTGGTGCTGATAAAATGTACAAGGATCTTCGTACTCAGTGTTGGTGGCCTGGTATGAAGAAGGATGTTGCCTTGTATGTATCGAAATGCCTAACTTGTCTCAAAGTCAAGGCCGAACATCAAAGACCTTCTGGCTTGCTTGTACAACCAGAGATACCGGTTTGGAAGTGGGAGAACATTGCGTACGTCTAAAGGTCATGATGCTATTTGGGTTGTTATCGATCGATTAACGAAATCAGCTTATTTCATTCCGATTCGTGAGGATCTATCTGCTGATAAACTTGCAAAGATTTATGTTGACGAGATTGTGACACGACATGGTGTGCCCTTGGATATCATTTCTGATCGTGGTGCTCGATTTTCATCTCATTACTGGAAGGCCATGCAATCTACTTTGGGAACCCAACTGAATCTAAGCACTGCTTATCATCCCCAAACAGATGGCCAATCTGAGAGAACGATTCAAACTTTGGAGTATTGCTTAGAGCATGCGTGATAGACTTTGGTGGTAATTGGGATTCTAATTTGCCACTGATAGAGTTCTCTTACAACAATAGTTATCATGCTAGCATTAGAATGGCACCATTCGAAGCTCTCTACGGTCGAAAATGTCGTTCACCTGTCTGTTGGAACGAGACCGGTGAAGCTCAGCTTACTGGACCTGAACTCGTTCTGGAAACAACAGACAAAATCAAGAAAATCCGCGATAATCTAGTGACAGCTCGAAACCGTCAAAAGAGTTATGCGGATTTGCGATGCAAGCCCTTAGAATTTCAAATCGGAGACCGTGTCCTACTCAAGGTGTCACCTTGGAAGGGAGTGGTGAGGTTTGGAAAGAAAGGAAAACTTGCACCTCGATATGTGGGACCATTTAAGATTGTGGAAAGAATTGGAAAGGTTGCCTATCGTCTAGAGCTACCTCCAGAGCTTGGAAATATTCATCCGACTTTTCACGTGTCCAATCTGCGAAAGTGTTTAGCTGACGCTGATCTACACATTCCTCTCGACGAGATTCGAATCGATGAAACAATGCACTTTGTCGAGAAACCCGTGGAGATCGTGGACCGTGCTTTCAAACAGTTGAAGAACAAACGGATTCGATTGGTCAAAGTTCGCTGGGAATCCAAACATGGCCCAGAGTTTACTTGGGAACGTGAGGACCAGATGAAGACGAAATATCCGCATTTATTTTCACAAGCTTCCTCTAGTTAAAAATTTCGGGACGAAATTTCCTGAAGTATGGGAGACTGTGACAACTGTGTTCTGTAATCGATGTACGATGTAAAAAAATGATGATTATTAATACAACAATGTGCTTTGGTGTTATTATATGTTTTTTGATGTTTCTATGTGTGTATTTGCATTTGGTGATTTTTCAATTCGATTCGATTCCGATTGCAAGCTTTAAATCACGTTCTGGAAGGTTATACGCAAACTGGTGAGTAAACGCAGTCAGTATAACGCGAAAAACACTCCGTAATAGTGACATAGGCTTAACATACCTTAAATAACCTCCACAGAACTTAGAAATAAGTTTTGAATGGTTTGGTGTGTTGAAATCAACTTTGTTTGATCGTAGGGACTATTTGTGTCAAACCGTGAAACTATGCCAATTTGTATAGTAACGAACATTCCGAAACTTGATCATAAGTTAAGCATACCCTAAATAACCTTTACATAGCTTAGGAATAGGCTTTGAGGGGTTCGGTATGCTAAAATAAACTTTATTGATCAATAGGGACTAAAAGCGTCAAAAAGTGCATAAGTTTGCATTTTCGCGCATATCTTACGTTCTGAATACATCCGGACATCCAAAAAATTTATGTAAGCATTAAAATATTTTATTTTAGTGTTTGGCATAAGAAAATTTCATTCGTCGCTTAATTTGGATCGTTTTTGCGTTCGTTACAACTTCTGTCGTAATTAACCGAACAACGCAACCGTACGACCAAACGAACCGACATCCGTGATAATTTTGAGCACATTTTAAGTTCCCTATACTTTAACTTCATTTTTTAGCTTTGAAATGGGGTTAACGGGGCTTAAACGTGTCAAAAATGCATCAAATAACAAGTTTGGGGCTTCAGGGGCCTGTTCTGCCATTTTTGAAACTTGGCTGGTCTGTACAAGGCTTACGGACCGTAAGACCTTAGCCATACAGTCCGTAAGGACCTCCCAGATCAGAAAAATCTATTTAACAACCTGTTAAAAGCTGTTATGCACCCATAACTCTGTTGCACATGGCATTTCCTGATAATGGGGGGCCATTTTGATGTACCATGGTATTGCAACACATGTATGGATGAGATTGAATCACGGTTTTCGATAAACGATCTTAACGGTTCAAGGAAATCTATAAATACCCCCATGATCTCAACCCCAAAACCCACACCTTTGAAATCTGAATTTGTTCTCTAAGTTGATGTGTTTAACACTTCATACCTGAGAATATTCAGATTCAAAACTTCCATTCTTGGACCCGTTGTAAGTGTTCTTTCGTTTTTTTCATTCGTTTTAGCGTTAAAGTCAAACTGCGTTTGACTTTCTGCATTGACCAGTTTATGGTCAATGTGAAGTTCGTTTGAACTTCATAACGTGAGCGTAATCACGATGGTTATAGTCCCTAGTGACTATACCTACTGATTACCACGTTATCTAGGCTCAGTGACGAGTCGTAGTTTTGGCCAAAATGCGTATTCTTGCGTATTTTGTAACCAAACTACTCTTAGGTATCAAAACAGTTTGTTTTGATACCAAACTTGTTTTCTAACTTAGTTAAGCATGTTTTAACATGCTTAGCTCATCACTTTTAGTTTTGTGCGTGTCTAGGGTCGTAAAGGTAAGCGATCTAAACAATCGCTTATACTTTCGAACCCGACCCGTTTGGTCGATCATTAGGATCTGACCAAACACATTAGGTGACCATAGTGTATAGGGAATAACCTTCCAAGGTTATACATTATGGTCGCTTCGTTTAAGTAGTTTTATGATAGGTAGTTTATATGCCTTAGGTAAATTACCAAAAATGCCCTTTTTACGCCAAAATTCATTTTAAGCATATGTAACATAACCTTTGGTATCTAAACTGATTAGACAACAATATTAAACATGTTGAGGCATATTTTACTTATCATAGGACTAGTTAGGCGTTCCGAACGCGTTTTACGCGAACGACGCGTTAAAGTAGCATAAGCTACCTTAATGGGTCGCGATGGGTCGAAAACACTTAGGTTAGGTTTCATTTAGGATGTAGGCCTTGTTAAACCATATCGCATGAGTTCCAACACTCATTTGGTTTACAAGACCTCATTCTGTCCGAGCTTTCGATTTAGGCGTCTATTGTTTGACTAGTGAGTCAATTCCTAGGTGCTGCTTGATTTCTCTGGTTTACTAGAGTTTGTTGAAGTACTATTGACTGAGGATACCTTGCACTACATGTGAGTACATAGTTCCCCTATTTTACTGTTTTCAAATGTTTTGGGGTGATTCATATGTACAAAATGTTTTCAAGGTTTAAACGATGATTTAAAAAACGAATAGAACGATTTATACTAAACTAATAACGACTTCGATAATGTGAACGAACTTGTTGGTTGTAGTTACATAACGAATGACATTCATTAATTTTGGCTGAACCGACCAGTATTATGTTATGGTACCATAGGATCCGACAAATCCCTTTACTGCACTATACCCATGGTTATGTGTGGGTGTTGTGGGTAACGACTGAATCTGTAATTATTAACTTACCCTTTGGGGGTTTGTTAATACGAGAAGCGAGGAACGAGGTAATCGAGTCACGAAGGTTTGAATGTTATTAGCGAGACGACCATATATAAGTTTTCACAATTTAAAACGAGGATGATTTAAAAGATTTAAGTGTGTTGGGATTGAACCCTACCAGAGGAACAGATAATGTAAAGCCAAAACCTGATCACAACAGTGGATTCACAATAAGCAGCTGTTTACACTAAGTCTTCTCCCTTGAAAGTGATTACAACAGCTGATGGTCTTATATCCCCTGCTCGGATACAACTGCTGCTCAAAATGACTACTGATGAAGCCTAGAAGACTGCTGGAAACTAAGCACTGCTGGTATAAACTGCTGATGACAAATCACTGTCCAGTCAAGGACTGATCAACCTTGATGAAAGCACTGATGAATAGAGAGAGCAGCAGTTCAGTATATCATCTGTCTTATGTATTGTCAGTTGTTAGGTTTAGCAGTGTTTGTATAAGAACAGTAGATACAGGTTGTTAGGCTGTTAGACGTCGCTTTCATGGTGACGTCAGCTGAGATGCCCCAGTGGTTTGGTTTGTCTATAAATGGAGCAGTACTCTGTACTGTTACATTTGATTCGTTTTGAGGGAGTTCTTCTCCTCAATTCAATCCTTTCATCTTGTATAATCCAACCTTGGGGCATCTGGCTGAGGGGGAGCTTAGTATGTAAGCGTATCTGTAATCATTTGATTATTATTGTAAATCTTTTGACTAAATGAATTGCATATGCTTTCTCAAAACTATTTTTTCCTTGATTGTGTTTACAAAGTTTGTTATTCATTTCCGCTGCACTTAAACTCTGTTCATCTCTATTGATTATACAATTTTACACAAACAAACACTATCATGAGGGCCTCCGATCCTAACAAAGTGAGAAAACGATTTGGAAACGATGTTAAACGATTTGGGTAAACGATTGGTCTTTGGTTAGTGTTTAGATAACGGGACGGGTGTAATATGGTGAAAACATGGTAGATACGCCGCTGGTACTTCTTATATATAAGTATTTTCAACATATTACATACCGTGGCGTTATTTAGTACACTTGGGTAAACGATATTGAAACGATGTCACACAACGATGTTTTCAAAATAATATACGAGTTTTATTAGCGAGTTTATACAAGATGTTTTACAAGATGGTTTTCTAAAACAAAAAGCTTTTGGGTTAAGAATCATGGCTACGAAATTTTATCAATTATAACCATCTTGATTTGAGATGGTTAATCATGTTGCAATATTATACACTATTAAAAAACAAGGTTTTCGAGGTATTGCAATATAAGTAAACAAGCCATGATTCCGATACTCTTATAAAACCTATGTACTCGCCAGCATTTCTTTGCTGACTTTGTTTTTACATATGTTTCAGGTGTTGTTGCTTGATTGACGTTCTAGGATGCATGCGTCACATAGGATCTGGACGAGGCCTTAGTGACATAAAACAATGATAGTCGATATAAAACTTGTTTGTTATGTGTTAAAACGATGTTAATGTTTAATATCATCAATAAAACGAAACACTTTTTGTATCCATGGTTATGAAACGATAATTCTGTTACAACACTCCCCGACATTTACGCCACGCTTTGTTGTTTTACGTGGTCGGGGTATCCTATCTCTATGATCTTGAGTTAAGAGCTGTGGTTTTTGTTAGGTCCCGGATTGATCTGTTTCGATTGCGAACCGACTCGTGCGACGTGCGGAATCCGTGCACGAGCAAGACCGAAACACACGAAAGTAATATAATCTGTGATTCTTTGATAGATTTGATAACGTACAAGAACCTGAATCACGTGGACAAGCTTTCTCTCTCTAGAACTTTCTCTCTCTAGCTCTAGATCTCCCAAGCTCCAAATGTGTAAAAGTGTCAAAAGTTCCTAAAAGAAACCCTAAGGCTCCTATTTATAGGCCAAGTGATATAATTCTGCTACGTTCTTGAGATGACGGAGGCGATAGACATACTGCACTAACAGTTTTCGCGCTTAAAATCTGGAGACACTATCTCTATGGAACGAGGTGTGTGGTTTTCACAGACCACAAAAGTCTCCAACATATTCTCAATCAGAAGGAGCTGAATATGAGGCAACGACGCTGGGTTGAGCTATTGAGCGATTATGATTGCGAAATTCGCTACCATCCTGGTAAGGTGAATGTCGTAGCCGATGCACTGAGTCGAAAGGAACGGACCAAGCTTCATTCTGTTCGAACTCTATCCGATATTCAAACTCGTGTCCTTCAAGCTCAATGATCTTGTGTGATCAAAGGCTTATTGAAATATGAGCTACCGCTTCAACTTAAGCTTATACTCGAAATGAAAGACGATGGGTTACTCTATTTTAAGGATCGTTTGTGGATTCCAAAACAAGAGGATCTTCGCACTTTAGTGATGGACGAATCTCACACGACTTGATATTCTATCCATCATGGTGCTGACAAAATGTGCAAGGACCTTCGTACTTAGTTTTGGTGGCCTGGTATGAAGAAGGATATTGCCTTGTATGTATCGAAATGCCTAATGTTGGTCCTCTTTTGCGCCCCTGTTAGAACGGTGCGGAAATCTTCTCTCGTTGAGACGGGTGTTTGTGAAGTGTATAAATATATAAAGAGTAAAAAATATAGACAGTGAGAGCGATATATCTTCAATAATTAATTCTTATTAATTAAAGAAGAAGGGGTCGATCCGAGAATAAACTCGAATCTAAATGTCACCCCCTGGGCCAAACCAGGGGGTAAACTCTCATGAAAACTCTATATGAAATATTACAATACAAAAGCACACATAATTCCTACGAAGGAATTATGTATATATAGAGAATTTTCATATCCTATCTCAAATGTGATTGGTTGATAGAAGTTGATATGTGTGCCCATCAGTGACTTATCTTCTTTTTAAATCAACTTACTTCTTTTTTTATGATATTTATACTTTCTGATGAAATGCTTTTCAAAAGGAAAGATTCCTTTTGTTCTTTCTGATGATTTCTTTTCCAAAGGAAAAGATTCTTTTTCTCTAAAAAAGGAAAAGATTCCTTTTTACCAGAATGTTTCTTTCTTTTCCATATGAATCTTTTCAAGCCTTTTTCATAGAAAATATTAATGTGTTAATAAGATTTATTATCTTATTAACACAATTCTTTGACCTTGTCTCTTGTATACTCCATATTGTCCCGCTGACATTTTTGAAGTCTTCTAACCTTGTCGAGATCTTTCATCAAAGAATTAGAAGCTCCAATATTTAGTGCTTCTGGGACGGTTCGACGGTCGCTTCGTGTTGACGGAATTATTTCTAAGTAACTTAAACTATTTTTAACAACAAATACAATAAAGTTTCCTAACAGTTCTTGTTGGTCCCCTTTGGTGCCCCTGTTTGAATGGTGCGGAAATCTTCTCTCGTTGAGACAAGTGTTTTTGAAGTGTATAAATATATAAAGAGTAAAAAATATAGGCAGTGAGAGCGATGTATCTTCAATGGTTAATCTTTATTAAACAAAGAAGAAGGGGTCGATCCGAGAATAAACTCGAATCTAAATGTCACCCCGTGGGCCAAACCAGGGGGTAAACTCTCATGAAAACTCTATCTATAAATATTACAATACAAAAGCACACATAATTCCTACGAAGGAATTATGTATATATAGAGAATTTCATATCCTATCTCAAATGTGATTGGTTGATGGAAGTTGGTATGTGTGCCCATCAGTGGCTTATCTTCTTTTTGTCACCAACTTGCTTCTTTCTTTATCACTTCACATATGAGAAAATATCTTTCTAATAAAAAAGCTAAAGATTCCTTTTTAGGGAAAATAATTCATTTTCCCTTTTCTGTTGAATGCTTAAAAGGAAATATTCATTTTCCCTTTTTCTAGTGAATTCTTTCCTAAAGGAAAGATTCCTTTTTCTGTTGACTTCTTTTCAAAAGGAAAAAGACTCCTTTTCTCTTAGCATTTTTCATAGAAAAGATATTATGTGTTAATAAGATATATTATCTTATTAACACAATTCTTTGACTTTGTATCTAGTAAAACTCCATAATGTCCTGCTAACATTTTGAAGTCTTGTAACCTTGTCGAGATCTTTAATCAAAGAATTAGAAGCTAGATTTTTTTTTCATTCTCGGTCTTCATATTTAGAGCTTCTGGGACGGTTCGTCGGTCGCTTCGTGTTGACGGAATTAATTCTAAGTACCTTAAACTATTTTTAACAACAAATACAATAAAGTTTCCTAACAGTCACCCCCTATTTGTTGTAAAAAATACAAACAATGCACTTATACTTAGAAATAATAAATAAACTTTCTGAAGATGTATCTTTCTTTTCCTCCTGGCACGTTATCATGTAGGCATCTTTTTAGTGATATTCGTTGACTGTATCTTCATTGGCATAAAAGTTTATTTGGCAAACGTCCGACTTTTTATGGATGATCATCTGATTATACTTCATTTGTCGTTATAATTCTTCACCTCGATTTATACTTCCACCTAAATGTAAGCATTATATCTTGTATCCCCAAGCCATAGGATATAAGTGTCTTCTATCCAATATAGGATAAGTGTTTAGGTTGTCGATTGATGAGGCTTTAAAAAATAACGAATCATCCAAGCTATAAAAATGATCTTGAACCGTCGATTTTTTTTTTCGGATCAGAATTTCTGTTAAATCTGATGAAATTTCTGATAAAACCGAAAAAAAAACGTTTTTTTTTTTAACAGAAATTCTGATATTTTCTGATCAATCTGATCACATTTCTGAAAAAATAATCAGAAAATCTGATAATTTTTTTTTTACAGAAAATCTGATGGAATCTGATTATTTCTGATGAAAATCTGATGAAAAAATCAGGAAATCTGAATTTTTTTTTTAAGGAAAAAAAATGATGACATCATCAGAACCTTCTGATGACATCATCAGAAATTCTGAGAAACTCAGCAGAAATCTGAGATTTTTACCAGAAAATCTGACGAATGCATCAGAAAATACGATTTTTTTTTTAGATGAGAGGGAATAAGTAGAGAAAATAGATATTAATTACACATATTTTTCTGGTGAAAGTCCAAGTACTTGTTCTTTTCTTCAAGGAATATTTTGTGAAAACTTTATAAAAGATAATAGTCATGAGAATGTTTTCTAAAGTTATACACAGTTTTTTTTTTTTAAATCTCTTTTTATCATTCCTTTACTAACCAGAATTTGGAGTTATTTCAACAGATAAGATACGAATAAACTTTCTTTTATCAGAAACTATCTTTTTAGATGTCAAAATTTTTCTTTCTGATAAACTAAAGATCATTTATCTTTGTTTGACTCCCTTTTTTTGTGTGTATTTATATCCTTTTTCTACACCTCTCTTTTTTTTTACTAGAAAAAAATACTAATAGAGATAGTAATAATAATAATAATAATAATAATAATAATAATAATAATAGCAATAAAAACAATAATAATGAAAATAACAGAAAAAAAATAACTCTACTACAAACTTTATTATTTTTGGATCTGCAAAAGAAAAATTATTTTTACCTTTAACAGATCAATAATATATGTCTATCTTACAGGAGCAAAGGATCTTGGAAATAATTTATTCATTCTGCTCTGATACCACTTGTTGGTCCCCTTTGGCGCCCCTGTTTGAATGGTGCGGAAATCTTCTCTCGTTGAGACGGGTGTTTTTGAAGTGTATAAATATATAAAGAGTAAAAAATATAGACAGTGAGAGCGATGTATCTTCAATGGTTAATCTTTATTAAACAAAGAAGAAGGGGTCGATCTGAGAATAAACTCGAATCTAAATGTCACCCCCATGGCCAAACCAGGGGGTAAACTCTCATGAAAACTCTATCTATAAATATTACAATACAAAAGCACACATAATTCCTACGAAGGAATTATGTATATATAGAGAATTTTCATATCTTATCTCAAATGTGATTGGTTGATGGAAGTTGGTATGTGTGCCCATCAGTGGCTTATCTTCTTTTTGTCACCAACTTGCTTCTTTCTTTATCACTTCACATATGAGAAAATATCTTTCTGATAAAAAAGCTAAATATTCATTTTTAGGGAAAAGAATTCCTTTTCCCTTTTCTGTTGAATGCTTAAAAGGAAATATTATTTTTCCCTTTTTCTAGTGAATTCTTTCCTAAAGGAAAGATTCCTTTTTCTGTTGACTTCTTTTCAAAAGGAAAAAGACTCATTTTCTCTTAGCATTTTTCATAGAAAAGATATTATGTGTTAATAAGATATATTATCTTATTAACACAATTCTTTGACTTTGTATCTAGTAAAACTCCATAATGTCCTGCTAACATTTTGAAGTCTTGTAACCTTGTCGAGATCTTTAATCAAAGAATTAGAAGCTAGATTTTTTTTCATTCTCGGTCTTCATATTTAGAGCTTCTGGGACGGTTCGTCGGTCGCTTCGTGTTGACGGAATTAATTCTAAGTACCTTAAACTATTTTTAACAACAAATACAATAAAGTTTCCTAACAGTCACCCCCTATTTGTTGTAAAAAATACAAACAATGCACTTATACTTAGAAATAATAAATAAACTTTCTGAAGATGTATCTTTCTTTTCCTCCTGGCACGTTATCATGTAGGCATCTTTTTAGTGATATTCGTTGACTGTATCTTCATTGGCATAAAAGTTTATTTGGCAAACGTCCGACTTTTTATGGATGATCATCTGATTATACTTCATTTGTCGTTATAATTCTTCACCTCGATTTATACTTCCACCTAAATGTAAGCATTATATCTTGTATCCCCAAGCCATAGGATATAAGTGTCTTCTATCCAATATAGGATAAGTGTTTAGGTTGTCGATTGATGAGGCTTTAAAAAATAACGAATCATCCAAGCTATAAAAATGATCTTGAACCGTCGATTTTTTTTTTCGGATCAGAATTTCTGATAAATCTGATGAAATTTCTGATAAAACCGAAAAAAAAACGTTTTTTTTTTTAACAGAAATTCTGATATTTTCTGATCAATCTGATCACATTTCTGAAAAAATAATCAGAAAATCTGATAATTTTTTTTTTACAGAAAATCTGATGGAATCTGATTATTTCTGATGAAAATCTGATGAAAAAATCAGGAAATCTGAATTTTTTTTAAGGAAAAAAATGATGACATCATCAGAACCTTCTGATGACATCATCAGAAATTCTGAGAAACTCAGCAGAAATCTGAGATTTTTACCAGAAAATCTGACGAATGCATCAGAAAATACGATTTTTTTTTAGATGAGAGGGAATAAGTAGAGAAAATAGATATTAATTACACATATTTTTCTGGTGAAAGTCCAAGTACTTGTTCTTTTCTTCAAGGAATATTTTGTGAAAACTTTATAAAAGATAATAGTCATGAGAATGTTTTCTAAAGTTATACACAGTTTTTTTTTTTTAAATCTCTTTTTATCATTCCTTTACTAACCAGAATTTGGAGTTATTTCAACAGATAAGATACGAATAAACTTTCTTTTATCAGAAACTATCTTTTTAGATGTCAAAATTTTTCTTTCTGATAAACTAAAGTTCATTTATCTTTGTTTGACTCCCTTTTTTTTTTGTGTATTTATATCCTTTTTCTACACCTCTCTTTTTTTTTACTAGAAAAAAATACTAATAGAGATAGTAATAATAATAATAATAATAATAATAGCAATAAAAACAATAATAATGAAAATAACAGAAAAAAAATAACTCTACTACAAACTTTATTATTTTTGGATCTGCAAAAGAAAAATTATTTTTACCTTTAACAGATCAATAATATATGTCTCTCTTACAGGAGCAAAGGATCTTGGAAATAATTTATTCATTCTGCTCTGATACCACTTGTTGGTCCCCTTTGGCGCCCCTGTTTGAATGGTGCGGAAATCTTCTCTCGTTGAGACGGGTGTTTTTGAAGTGTATAAATATATAAAGAGTAAAAAATATAGACAGTGAGAGCGATGTATCTTCAATGGTTAATCTTTATTAAACAAAGAAGAAGGGGTCGATCTGAGAATAAACTCGAATCTAAATGTCACCCCCTGAGCCAAACCAGGGGGTAAACTCTCATGAAAACTCTATCTATAAATATTACAATACAAAAGCACACATAATTCCTACGAAGGAATTATGTATATATAGAGAATTTTCATATCTTATCTCAAATGTGATTGGTTGATGGAAGTTGGTATGTGTGCCCATCAGTGGCTTATCTTCTTTTTGTCACCAACTTGCTTCTTTCTTTATCACTTCACATATGAGAAAATATCTTTCTGATAAAAAAGCTAAATATTCCTTTTTAGGGAAAAGAATTCTTTTTCCCTTTTCTGTTGAATGCTTAAAAGGAAATATTATTTTTCCCTTTTTCTAGTGAATTCTTACCTAAAGGAAAGATTCCTTTTTCTGTTGACTTCTTTTCAAAAGGAAAAAGACTCCTTTTCTCTTAGCATTTTTCATAGAAAAGATATTATGTGTTAATAAGATATATTATCTTATTAACACAATTCTCTGACTTTGTATCTAGTAAAACTCCATAATGTCCTGCTAACATTTTGAAGTCTTGTAACCTTGTCGAGATCTTTAATCAAAGAATTAGAAGCTAGATTTTTTTTTCATTCTCGGTCTTCATATTTAGAGCTTCTAGGACGGTTCGTCGGTCGCTTCGTGTTGACGGAATTAATTCTAAGTACCTTAAACTATTTTTAACAAAAAAATACAATAAAGTTTCCTAACACCTAACTTGTCTCAAAGTCAAGGCTGAACATCAACGACCATCTGGTTTGCTTGAACAACCAGAGATACCGGTATGGAAGTGGGAGAACATTGCAATGGATCTTATCACTAAATTACCGCATACATCTAAAGGTCATGATGCTATTTGGGTTGTTATCGATCGATTAACGAAATCAGCTCATTTTATACCGATTCGCGAGGATCTATCTGCTGATAAACTTGCCAAGAGTTATGTTGATGAGATTGTGTCTCGACATGGTGTTCCTTTGGATATCATATCTGATCGTGATGCTCAATTTTCATCTCATTTTTGGAAGACCATGCAATCTGCTTTGGGAACCCAACTAAATCTAAGCACTGCTTATCATCCCCAAACAGATGGACAATCTGAGAGGACAATTAAAACATTGGAGGATATGCTTAGAGCATGCGTGATAGACTTTGGTGGTAATTGGGATTCTCATCTTCTGTTGATCGAGTTCTCTTACAACAATAGTTAACATGCTAGCATTAATATGGCACCATTTGAAGCTTTATATGGTCGAAAATATCGTTCACCTGTCTGTTGGAATGAGATCGGTGAAGCTCAGCTTACTAGACCTGAGCTCATTCTGGAAACAACAGACAAAATCAAGAAAATTCGCGATAATCTTGTGACAGCTAGAAGCCGTCAAAAGAGTTATGCGGATATGCGACGCAAGCCCTTAGAATTTCAAGTCGGAGATCGTGTCCTACTCAAGGTATCACCATGGAAGGGAGTGGTGAGATTTGGAAAGAAAGGAAAACTTGCACCTCAATACGTTGGACCATTTAAGATTGTTGAAAGAATTGGAAAGGTTGCCTATCGACTAGAGCTACATCCAGAGTTTGGGAATATTCACCCAACATTCCACATGTCCAATCTATGAAAGTGTTTGGTCGATGCTGATCTCCATATTCCACTCGACGAAATTCAAGTTGATGTAACGATGCACTTTGTCGAGAAACCTGTGGAGGTAGTGGATCGTGAAATCAAGCAGTTAAAGAACAAGCGAATTCGATTGGTCAAGGTTCACTGGGAGTCCAAACGTGGCCCAGAGTTTTCATGGGAACGTGAGGACCAAATGAAGGCGAAATATCCGCATTTGTTTTCACAAGTTTCCTCTAGTTAAAATTTCTGGACGAAATTTCCTAAAGTAGGGGAGACTGTGACAACTGTGCTCTGTAAACGATGTATAATGTAAAACAATATCAATTATCAATAAAACAACGTGTTTTGGTGTTATTATATGTGTATTTGTGTTTGATGATTTTACGTTTTGATTCAAGTTTGGTTTCGAGCTTTAAAATCACTTTCTAGAAAGTTATACACAAACTGGTGCGTAAACGTAGTCAGTTTAACACGGAAAACACTATGGAATAGTGACATAGGCTTAACATACCTTAAATAACCTTTACATAACTTAGAAATAAGTTTTGGATGGTTTGGGGTGTTGAAAACAAGTCTATTAGATCGCAGGGACTATTTGTGTCAAACTGTGAAAGTATGCCGATTAGTTCTGTATCGAACATTCCGGAACTTGATCATAAGTTAAACATGCCCTAAATATCCTTAACATAGATTAGATATAGGCTTTGAGGTGTTTGGTGCTCAAAAATAAACTTATTTGATCAGCAGGGACTAAAAGCGTCAAAAAGAGCATAAGTTTGCATTTTCGCGCATATCTTACGTTCTGAATATATCCAGACATCCAAAAATTTTTGTAATCATTAAAATATGTTATTTTAGTGATTGGAATGCAAAAATACCATTCGTCGTGAAATTTGGATCGTTTTTGCGTCCGTTACGACTTCTGTCGTAATTAACCGAATAACGCAACCGTACGACCAAATGAACCGACATCCGAGATGTTTTTGAGCATATTTTAAGTTCCCAATACTTTAACTTCATTTTAGAGCCTTGAAATGGGGTTAACGGGGCTTAAACGTGTCAAAAATGCATCAAAAACAAAGTTTTGGGCTTGCAGGGACAAAAGCTGACAATCTGCCATACTTACTAGGAGGGGCGCGTAAGCTTTGTCTGGGTTCTACGCGGCCCGTGACAGAAAATCGGGTCAGAAACATTGAACCTGGCCTTTCCAGCTGTTTTTGATGGTTTTGTTCATGGTTTTGCAATACCATTTGATGGATTTTAGTGTCCCATTGTATTGTAAAACCTTGTGCCCACATGTATGGCCAAGATTAAAGCACGATTTACGATAAATGATCCTAACGGTTGTGGGAATTCTATAAATACCCAAGCCTTTCATTCTTGCAAGAATCATTTCTGCTCTTAGTTGAAGCTTATGCTTCATACATGAGTATTTTTTATTCAATTCTTCCTAGCTTGGACCCTTTGTAAGTTTCTTTCGTGCTTTTATGCGTTTTTAAGCGTAAAAGTAAAACAGTTTTGACTTTCTGCTTTGAACAGTCCTTGGTAAACACAAAGTTCGTTTGAACTTTGCAACGTGAGCGTAATCACGACGGTTATAGTCCCTTGTGACTATACCTACTGATTACCACGTTGATTAGGTGTAGTGTCGAGTCATAGTTTCGGTCAAAATACGTGTTTATGAATATTTTGCAACCAAACTATTCTGGGTATCAAAACCCTTTGTTTTGATATCAAAACCTGTTTTCTAACTTAGTTAAACATGTTTAACTCGTCACTTCTAGTCTAGTGCTTGTATAGGGTCGTAAGATAAGCGATCTTAACCACCGGTTAGACTTTGGAACCCGACCCGTTTGGTCGATCATTAGGATCCTACCAAGCATATTTGTGACCATAGTTGTATAGGGAATAACCTTCCGAGGTTATACCTTATGGTCACTTTGTTTAATTAGTTGTATGATAGGTAGTCTATATGCCTTAGGTAAATGACCAAAATTCCCTTTTCATGCATAATTGGTAATTAAGCATATGTAACTTAACTTTTGTCACTTAAACTAATTATGTAACATGTTTAGGCATATAATACTTGTAATAGGACTAGTTAGCGTCTCGAACGCGCATTTGCGTGAACGACGCGTTAAAGTGGCGTAAGCTACCTTAATGGGTCGTAACGGGTCGAAAGCACTTAGGATAGGTTCCAAT
Organism: Helianthus tuberosus; assembly: GCA_030545235.1. NCBI lineage: Eukaryota > Viridiplantae > Streptophyta > Magnoliopsida > Asterales > Asteraceae > Helianthus > Helianthus tuberosus. The sequence continues at coordinate 76,215 of JARYGA010024000.1, forward strand.
TTAGAATGTAGGCTTTGTTAAACCATATCACATGAGTTCCAATACTCATTTGGTTTATGAGACCTCATTCTATCCGATCTTCCGATTTAGGTGTCGATTTATTTAACTAGTGATCCGATTACTAGGTACTACTTGATTTCCTTGTTTTTCTTAAGCTTGTTGAGTTCTTTGGATCGGGGATACTTTGCACTTCGAAGTGAGTACATAGATCGCCTCTTTACATGTTATGTGGTAACTATGTGAGTACATAGTTCCCCTATTTTACTGTTTTTCAATTGTTTTGGGGTGATTCATATGTGTTAAATGATTACGATGATTTTAACGATGGTTTCAAAAATGATTAATATGGTTTATATAAAACTAATAACGATTTCGATAATGTCAACTAACTTGTTGGACGTAGTTACATAACGAATAACATTCATTAGTTTTGGCCAAACCGACCAGTATTAGGTTTTGGTCCAAAGGATCTAACAAATCCCGTTATCAGATTGCACCTATGGTTATGTGTGGGGGTTATGTAGGTAACGACTGAATCTGTGATTGTTAATTTACCCTTTGGTGGTTTGTTAATGCGAGATTAGCGATAGACGAGTTACGGAGGTTTGAATGTTATTAGCGAGACGAGTAAAAGTAGTTTTCACAATTAAAACGAGAACGATTTTGGAATGATTTAAACGATTATGGAACGATTTAAACGAGTTAAACGAATTGAACAAACGATTGGTTTTGGGTTGTGATTAGATAATGGGACGGGTGTGATATGATAAATGCATGGTAGATACGCCGCTGGTACTTCTTATATATAAGTGTTTTTATCATATTACATTCTGTGGCATTATTTAGTTCACTTGGGCAAACGATTTTAAAACGATGTCACACAACGATGTTTTCTAAATAATATAAACCATACGAGTTTTACTAACGAGGTGATTTACAATTTGGTTTACTTAAACAAATGTTTTGGGTTAAGAATCATGGCTCCGAGATTTTATAAGCTATAACCCACTTGATTTGAGTTGGTTAATTATGTTGCAATACTATACACTTTTCAAAACAAGGTTTTTAATGAGGTATTGCAACATGTAAACGAGCCATGAATCCGACAATCTCATAAAACCTATGTGCTCGCTAGCATTTCTTTGCTGACTTTGTTTTTACATATGTTTCAGGTGTTGTTGAATGATGTTGATTGCTAGGATGGATGCTCACTTAGGACTGGACGAGGCCTTAGTGGCCTAATTACGATGATAAACTATGTTTAACTTGTTTGTTTTATTTTAAGACAATGTAAATTATTTAATGAATCAATAAAACAAAACTTTTTGAATCCGTGGTTGTGAAACAATAATTCTGCCACTCCACTCCCTGACGTTTCCGCCGCGGTTTCATTGTTTTAACGCGGTCGGGATGTGACATGAGGTAAACCGACCATCGCGGTCTGAGATGATGTCACGAGGCGTCCCGTGTCGACAAATGATCTCATTGGTGTAGATCTGGGCTAATTTTCTACCTTAAAGTCTTCTTGTATCGGTAGAAGGTGTGCTGACTTAGTCAAATGGTCAACGACAACCCAGATGCTGTTGTGACTTGATGGCGTGCGCGGAAGTTTCGTTATGAAGTCCATGGCTATACTATCCCATTTCCACATAGGGATCTCGGGTTGTACGAGTAAGCCAGAGGGTCTTTAATGTTTGGCCTTGACCTTGGAACAAGTCAGGCACTTCGAAACATAGGGAGCGATATCCTTCTTCATACCCGGCCACCAGTACTTGTAGCACATGTCCTGGTACATCTTGTCAGCACCGGGATGAATAGAATATCTGGATTTGTCGGCTTCGTCCATCAGAAGTTGTCGTAAATTGGTATGTTTGGGAATTCAAATTCGGTCTAAGTAATGAAAGATACCATTCGATTTATTCTCGAGTTGAGCGTCGTCGTTAAGTATCCTTTCTTTCTTCTGAGTACGTTCGGTAAAACAAGCATGCTGCACGTCACGGTTGAGAACTTCGAGATTATGCTGAGCTTGAACATTACGAACACTGTGCAAATAGCTTCGTCGACTTAGAGCATCGGCGATGACGTTTGCTTTGCCTGGATGATAACGGATCTCACAGTCGTAATCGTTGAGGAGTTCTACCCACCGGCGTTGACGCATATTTAGTTCTTTCTGGTCAAAGATGTGTTGTAGGCTCCTATGATCGGTGAAGATCGTACACTTAGTACCGTAAAGGTAGTGTCGCCAAATCTTTAATGCAAATACAACTGCGCCAAGCTCGAGGTCGTGTGTGGTATAGTTCTTCTCGTGGATCTTGAGCTGTCGAGAGGCGTAAGCGATAATCTTGTCTCGTTGCATGAGAGCACAACTGTGACCGAGTTTAGAGGCATCGCAGTAGACTACGAAATCGTCGTCTCTGTCGGGAAGTTTGAGCACGGGAGCATTGCAAAGCATAGCTTTAAGCGTTTGGAAGGCTTCCTCTTGTTTGATTCCCCAAACAAAAGGTTTTTCCTTGCGTGTAAGAGAAGTAAGCGGTACAGCGATCGTAGAGAATCCTTCGATAAGTCGGCGATAATAACCCGCCAATACGAGAAAAGAACAAACTTCAGACGGGTTCTTGGGTGTAACCCAACTCTTAACAGCTTCGATCTTCGCAGGATCGACATGAATACCTTGACTATTGACAATGTGACCCAAGAATTGGACCTCCTCCAGCCAAAATTCGCACTTGGAGAACTTGGCATTGCACCTTGTAACTGATCAAACAGATCATCGATTCAGGGCAAGGGATATCGATTCTTGATAGTAAGCTTATTCAATTCCCTATAGTCGATGCACATCCGAAATGATCCGTCCTTCTTTTTGACGAAAAGGACCTGCGCACCCCAAGGAAAGGTGCTAGGATGAATAAAGCCTTTATCAAGCAGTTCCTGGAGCTGACTCAAGAGTTCGAGCATTTCGAAGAGAGCGAGGCGATAAGGCGCTCAAGCAATAGGATTTGCTCCAGGAATAAGGTCAATTCAGAAATCGATATCATGAGCGGGAGGTAAACCGGGTAAATTATCAGGAAAAATGTTTGGAAAATCACAAACAATAGGTACTTCTTCCATCATCTTTCCTTTCTTTTCCTTCTCCTCTTTTACAATATGTGCCAAGAAAGCTTGGTATTCCTTGCGGAGATACTTGCTGGCTTGGACACACAACATGAGTTGTAATCTCTTCAAACAGACTTTGCCATAAACACACAATTGATCACCATTCGCGAGAGAAAAACAAATCATCTTATCGAAGCAAACAATTTCAGCATGATTCTCCGGAAGGAAATACATACCTACTATGACATCAAAGCTACCAAGTTGCATCAGAATGAGATTAATCGGGAAAACGTGACCGTTGAGATCAAGAGTACAGTCACGTAGAATGGAACTGACGGTGACGGTTCTTCCAGTGGCAACTTCTACGTCGAAGGTTGATGGGAGGTTAACGCGTTTATTATTTAGGAGCCTTTCGAATTCAAACGATACAAAACATTTATCGGCTCCAGTATCAAAAAAACACGAAGCATATATACCATTTACGAGAAACGTACCATTAACCACATTGTTGTCTGCCTGAGCCTGGCGGGCGTTGATGTTGAAGACTCTCCCGCGGGCTGCTTGTTGTGCTGGCTGTTGCTGCTGTTGCGGCTGCTGCTGTTGATGTTGTTGCGGCTGCTGTTCCGGATCTTGCTTTACCACTCGATTGGGGCACATATTTTCAAAGTGGTTAGGATCACCACATGCATAGTAGGCTCTTGCATTGGCAGAGGGGCCAGGAGCTGCTTGCTGGCCGTGGGGAGCTGGTAGAGCAGGAGCTTGACCTTGAGTAGGAGCTGGAGCTTGAGCTTGTCGAGAACTAGTACCGCAGTTTACGGTGAAGTGGCCATACATGTTGCAATGGACACAGAACCGACATGCGATACCAACTGGGTGATGATAAGTGCAAGTAGGGCAGAGCGGGTGTGGACTAGTGTATGCACGCTTTGCTGGTTGTGCATTGGCCACAGGTGCCGCTACTTGGCGGTGTTGAGGTTGTGGTTGAGCAGGTACCATTTGAAGTGGGGCAGCAGTAACTGCACAGTTCTTGTTGCTGGAGTTGTTGTTCTTTCTCTTGCGACGTAAGAGCTTTGAAGATTGTAGCGTGGTGGCAGTGGTTTCAGCGATGGGTGTAGCAGTGACTTGATGTAGACTCTTGGCAGCTTTATCAAAGTAACCAGCCTTGACTCGCTTGTCGTTTATCTCAGCAGCGAGTAAGAAGGTTTCCTCAATAGTTGTCGTCTTTGCAGCGTGAACGAAATCGGCAACGCAATTCGGAAGAGCACGGATATACTTCTTTATCGTGATTTCAGGGGTAGTAACTTGACCAGGGAAAATGATACTCAACTGCTTGAAGCGAGCAGTTAAACCAGTGTTATCTCCCCCATCCTGCTTAATGTGCCAGAATTCATCCTCTAGCTTTTGGAGTTCATGGGGAGGACAGAACTCTTGCATCATGATGTTCTTCAACTCGTCCCATGTCAATCCGAAAGCTGCATCATTTCCTCGTTTGTTCCTCTCAGCCGTCCACCAATCAAGAGCGCGGGATTGGAAGACGACGGTAGCATTGACAGTGCGTAGGTTTTCTAGACAGCCACTCTGGCGCAGGGTGACTTCGATTGAATCAAACCATTGAAACATGGCCGTAGGCCCATCTTCGCTGGTAAATTCCTTTGGACCGCAGGCTTTGAATTGCTTGAAGCTAAAAGCTGCTTTCGGAGCATCAATCCTGGACTCCTCCGAGGACTTACTAGCATTCTCATTCAACTCACTAACGATTTGTGGGATGACTTTTTGCCATTTGCTTAGCGACGAGAGCAGCGATTCGCTTATCATTATGGTTTCGTCTAGCGGCTCGGGATTGGGTTGTACCAAATGACGACATTATCTGCAACAGACATCGCCATAGGACTCAAACACAATTTCGATTAATCCCATTATAGTCTAGCGATTCACCATAAAGCTTAGGAACACATCAATTCACAAAATCACGTAGGCACATAATCACATAAGCACATAAACACATAAGCACAAAGCTAACCTAAACACATATTTTGCACGTATTCACCTATCCTTCACACAGCGTATTGTGATTAAGTATAGCGATTACGATTAGCGAGTAGCGATTGCGAATAAAGACCAGCGATTTGTTAGCGTGTTGAGATAGATGTGCAGTGCGAGTCGTGCGTGTTGATAAAAGAGAATAGCGAAAGACGAGTAAATCACCAAAATCGAAACACATAAATACATAAAATCACAGAAAATTTACATAAAAGCAATAATTCTCAGAGTTAGTGGCGGCGAAATCCAGAATCGAAACACATATAAAATCGGGAATAGACTGTCTACGGCTGTTAGACGTTGACTAGCTAAACTGGCTTGACTATTCACAAGGACTCGTAGATGCACACCAATGCCTTCTGGACTGTGCTTTTGCCTCAATCTGGGTAATCCGCACGCTTCCTTCCAGTCACAGTGCGACCCAAGTCATTGGAGTCCGTCGAGACTTTGGTGAGAGTTTTGTAAAACCTCAATAGAGGGCGGAATAAGTCATCGAGATTCGGGTTTCACCCCTAACTTAACAAATGTGTTCCTGAAGAAGAGGGGGAAATTTGCATCGAAGTATGGATTTCACTCCGTATTCTACGCAAATTTTCGTGTTGATAGCAAAAATAGCGAATCGAACGAGTGATCTGGTCGAGAGTTTGCAGTTTTCACACCTAATCTTATCCAGATCATTCGTTTGTGTGTGTAGCCAGCCTTAGAAAAGACTGGTCTTACGCAGAACTGTAGTATGCGATGTTCGCGTGAGAGTGTAGTGTACAGCGAGTTCGAGCGAGGAATAGCGAGTAAGCTCGTACAAAACCCATACCGGGTATGTACAAGTCGGTATGTTGGTACTTAGACTGTAGACTAGGTCGTTTCTAAGACACGACCCGGACTAGGTCGAGTCTTGACTAATTCCCTATAGTTATGGCTCTGATACCAATCTGTCACACCCCAACCGATGGCGAAAACATCGGGGCGCGACACTGAGCGAAACAGATTGTCCAAGAGAAATTCCATAACAACTAAATTACCGGATAGTTAATATTATGTCCCATACCATAACCCATCAAGCAATCAATTATTACAGACATAGATATCTCAAAGACAAATAAAACTGTTCTGACAACTCAGATTTAAATAAATTGTTCGCTGGTTTCTAGACTCTCCTAAGCTCGATTCCCATGAAAGCAAGCAAGCATCCTAAGCATTCAAACACCTGTCACATACGTTAAAATAGAGGTCAATAAACATAGTGTAAAGGTGAGCATACAAGTTTAATAGTAATAATAGAGTTCGGAAGCGTTTACGCATAACCAGCATGTACAACGTATAATGTGAAGCATGTAAGTTATCGACAAAGATCCTATCAATACCAATGACTGCGATTTGACTGCGAGTAGCGAGTGCGCAACACATGTTCACCACTGCGAACACGTGAAGTAATATCCTTAACAACCCCTGAGTGAACAGGTGCTGAGTCCAAACTATAGTACTATCGTTGCTAAGGCAGGTAGACATCAATCAATGTGTAAACATAACAAACAGGCATTCATCGAGTCACGTATAACATGCAATAGCGGTTAGCGTTAAATGTGTTTGCGTTGTGTGTCGATCGTGATTTGAATATAAGTAACGTATGTAACACCTAAAAGTGCATTAAGCAAAAAGGGATCGAGTATACTCACAGCGATGGTAGTTAATGGATTGAAGGGAGCGCTAGAGTGAGATTAGCCTGATCAGAATGATAGCATAAGCAAAGGGCGGTGCGTAAAACGATGCAAGTGAAGCAAGTGACGAGTAGTCATCCGTTCGGATGGCCATTCAGCCGGATTGACACTCGTTTGGGATGGATGTGTTTGTGTATGATGACTTTGAAGTTTTCGTTGTAGCATTCTAAAAATAGAGAAGTATCTCTACCTTTCAGGTCGTCCGGTCGAACGGTTGTTCGATCGGATGGCGATCCGTCCAGCAAGACATTCCTCGGGACACAATATGTGTTGGAGACCAAATATCATCCGATCGGATCGTCGTTCGATCGGATGGCAATCCGATCGGATGGAAATCCGCTTGGGTGACTGGTTCATTTTGAAATTCGTTAAGTTTTGAAAACTTTGATTTGATTGAGACGATATGACTACGTGTTTAACAACGGGAGCTTCATCAGAACCAGGTTATCCGATCGAACGGGAACCACCCCAATCCATTCAGTTAACTGTTCGTGACGGCCGTTCATGTTTAACCCGAAATCAGTTGTCTCGTTGATAGGAATCAGATCTCAAACTGACACATCACTAGAGAAGAGTGGAACGCCTGAGTGAGCTATGATTCTATCGGTTTTGAATGCATTGAGTGTAAAAGAGTTGAAAGAAAGTTAGAAAAATATCTTTCAATCCTTTTAACTTCGAAAATGTTTAGATCTAGGCGAAAACATTGTTAAATCATGTGGAAATCCTTCAGATCTGAGTTGTTCTTAGTGGAATGAAGCCAAAACTTGAAGTTCATAAGAACTCCATGATGACATCATCATAGAACACCTCAAATCCACTAATTTCACGGTTAAAAGTGAAGATTCAAAGGTTAAAATGATGAAGAAGTACGTGTAGATCATAGAAGTACAAGATTTGAGTTGAAAACTTACAAGAATCGTGAGAAATTAAGAGAAAGAAGGCTTCAACGTGCTGGTCGACTGAGGAGGAGCTGTAGAGGGGTATTTATAGGGTTTCGAAAAGAGGAAGGGGAGCGCAGGCCACGGATCGGATGGCCATCCGATCGGATGGCCATTCGATCGATTGGTCATTCGATCGAAGTGGCTCGGCGATTTTCGTTTCGACTTTTCGTTTTGCGTTTTGAGCGTTGTGATGCGTTTCGAGCGAGCGATGGGATAGTATTACCCATTAGTTACACAAATACCCTAACTACTATATATACCATACAATCACTATAATTAACTTGCGTTTAGTGTTTGTGATTAGATTGTGATGCGATAGAGTTGCGATTGCGATTAAACACCTCAACATAAACATAACATGCACAAGTAACGCATAATAAGCACACACGCGTAAAACAATATCCATAACCTATAATTCGGGTTGCGAATGCGATTGCAATGCAATTAGCGATAAGTCAATTAGCGATTAATATGCGATTGAATGGAGATTATTAACATGTACTCCACATAATACAACTAAAGCGATTCTAATACAAAATTGGTTATAAGTCAGGGTAGTCAAATCCGTAATTAAGCAAGGAGTGATAGATCGCAATTAGCAATCTTTTCTTCCTTTGACTTTGACCTTGACTTTGACTTTGACTTTAGTAACACGGGGTGTTACACTCTAAAGATGAAAGATGGATGATGGTGGTGGGTGTCGGTGTTGTAGTGGTGATGGTGGAGTGGTGGCAAAGTGAGAGAGAAGTGGTTTGCCAAAGGATGCCTTTGAAGTGAACCAAGCACCCCTATTTATAGCCAGAACAATACCCTGGCCACGGCCCCATGTCCATTGGGCATGGCCCGTGGCCAGCTTCTTCTCTTCCTTCATTAATTGCAGCTGTCAGCAGAGGGCCCCACACGACCCCGTGGTCAACTCTTCGCTGTACTATCAAGATTCTGCAAATCTTAGAGTTGACCACGCCCCGTGGTGATCTGGGCACAACCCCGTGGTGGGCATAGTAGCTTCTGTAGTCTTTGTCTTGTTGTGTGAGGTCTGACCACGGCCCATAACTGGCTGGGCACGGCCCCGTGGTCAGCTTCTGTTTTCTTGTTTTTGTCTTGGGAGATGCTGCCGAGGGGTCAGGCATGTCACGTTATTCCTTCTTCTTGTATTTATTTTGGTTTTTTGGCTGCTTATTTGTTCCTTTTGTTCTTTAAGCTCATTTGGTCCTGTAAATTCAAAAGGAAGAAAGAAACGCATTTTTTCCAACATTAGTACTAAAAAAGGTTGGTTTTATGCCTCTATTGATGTAATTTATATGTTGCATTTTGTACACATGAAATACCCCCACACTTGAATCTTTGCTTGTCCTCAAGCAAAACTCTTTAAATGTGGCTTACACACCCAAATGGAATAGGTAGAGAAAAAGTTTTGTGGCTTATCTTGAGTGTCAGGACTCCAAGATCTTTATTTAATTTTGTTTTTATTTTATTTACAATCCTATTCGTCATGATTTATTTAGAACAAATTGTTAAGAAAAAATATTTATTTGGGTATAACATGCCTTTTTCAAAATTCTATTTATATCATACCTCACGGGAGATCACTCAACACTCGGCTGAAGGTGTATTTTTTGTGAAAACACTCGATTTCGGCATGGAACTTACTTCTACCATATACTTGCCAAGCGATCAAACGTCTCCTTTTTAACTATAAACCTATGTAAATATCAAGAGGACTTTGGAAAGGGTTAGGCTTGGGCTAAGGGTAGGTGGTTTTTGGGTTAGTAGTTAGTAAAGTGGCGAAAAGCGTAAAAGCGTCGGTTGTCGTAAAACTTTTTGTTTTTGTGACATTTATTCAAACTAAGCATATTCAAACAAGATTTTTGAGGAACTTGTCTGGTTATTGTAACATTCTCTATTTTTTTTTCATGTCACAAGATAACCAAGCTTTTTACTAAAACAAATGGGTTTGAAAGTAAAAAGGTTTTGGTGGGTAATGGGTGTTTGTTTTATGGATTTTTGAAACGAAAAGGTTTAGGCTCAAAGGGGTTAACTAGGGGGATTTTAGGTAGTGAAGTGAAAAGAAGGAAAACAATGGTTTTGAAAGAAAAAGTTAGTCCTAATGCCTCCATCATTTACTTACTTGGATTCAAGTTGGCAAGGACCAGGAATGTATCGTCTTGGCAAGTTCTAGAGTCATAAGAACCAAGCGGCTATTCACACAAGAAATGAAAACGAGCATTTAGTTTAAAGATGTATGCTTGTATGCTCAATAAAGGCTCAAAACTCACTTATTGTGGGAATGGGTTTATAGTGTGAACAAGTATATATAATCAAATTCTAAAAAGATTTGTCATGCCTTTTTATAATTTTTCTAGTTTGGTTCTTTTTATCACGACGCTACCGGTTGTAAATTTGTAAAAACATGACCTTTTTAGAACTTGTTATTTCAAAATTATATCAAGACAAGTAAAAAATATGAAAAATTTTGAAAAGATTTGGGGTGATTAGCGGTTCCAATACGAGTTTTGTGTAAGGCTTGTTATTAGGACTTGCAAGATTCAAGGTTTTAGCTTCCCCCCACACTTAAATTACACATTGTCCTCAATGTGTCCAAAAATAGGTTTTTAGGTTGATTCGAATATGTAAAAGTGTGTTAAAAACAAGTTTTTGTGATACTGGGTACCTGGCCACGGCCTCATGGTCAGAGTGCAAGTAACAAAAATGAACAGAAGGCTGACCACGGGGCGTGTCCAGTTGGCATGGCCCGTGGTCAGTTACCTGACCAGTTGCTGTTTTCAGCAGAGTCTAGGAACGGGGTGTGTTGGATTGGGCACGGCCCCATGCTACACATGATGGGAAGCTGAAAAAGTTGTCAGAAGGCACTGTTTATGTGCATGGGGTGCGATTTTAAGGTCCCTTTGGAAGTTTCCATCTTTTCTCGTTTGTTTAGGCCATAAAACAATCCAAACACCACAACAATAACTTAAACAATCATATATTATAGTGTGAGATACAAACGGTCCTAAAATAGTCCTAAAAATTAAAAACTACAAAAGTCCTACGATTAGATAGATAGGTCCTAATATGCAAGAAATTTTAAACCATAAGGAAGCTCTACCCCAGATTTCACATGTCGAAACAACAAAAACCTAAAAATAATTTTTCGGAGAGTAGGGGCTTTTTAGAGCTTCACTCCGGAGGGTGCTCCTTAAATGTCTTTGAGCATCTCCTCAATCTCCCGAGGGAGAAAGAGGAAGAGCTCATCATCCACAACATTTTGTGGGGGAGGTGCGACGACGACCGGAACCTCGTGTAGATTGTCTTGAGGAGGTTGAGGAAGGTCATCCCATCCGATTGGGTCAACAACTTCTTGCGCAAGGTTCCAATCCTCTTGTGGGAAGATTAGTTCCATGGGTGGCATAGCAAGAATGTTCAACCTTTGGTGCAAAAGGTTGATTTCTTGGAAGTTATTCTCTAGTCCCACCATCAAGTAGTTGATACGGTCGATGAGGATCTCCTCCACCGATGTAATTTCGCCGATGGCTTCCCTTAATGCATACACATAGCGGACGAGGGTAGCTTCGATTGATGGCCTTCTTCCTCTCCGGTTGTTTCTTGAGCTCATCGATGACGTTCCACTATTTTGGCTCGACATACTAAGGAAACAAGACGAAAATCTCAAAAAAAATTGAAGATGAAATTTCCCGCCACGGCCCAGTGGTGACACCTCTGCAAGATTTTTGAACCCAGAAACTCATTGTTTTAAATTATTTTTCTAAGTTTTAAAACATTTCTGAACATAAATAACTCAAAACAGTTGATGTGCGGAAAATGCAACATATAAATTACATCAAATGTGGCATTAAACTAACCCTATTTTAGTACTAATGTTGGAAAAAGTGTGTTTTTGTCTTCCTTTTGTATTTTCAGGATTAAATTAGCCCAAATGAACAAAAGAAGCAAAAAGGCAGCTAAATCTAACATAAATACAAGAAAATGAATAAACGTGGCATGCCCGACCCCTCAACAGCATCTTCCCAAGCAAAACAAGAGAACAGAAGGCTGAACACGCCCCGTGCTCAATGAGCACGGGGGCGTGCCCATGTGTCTGCAGAAAAGACAAAGCTGTAGAAGCTTCTATCATCCACCACGGGGGCGTGCCCAGCGGACACGAGGACGTGATCAACTCTAAGATTCACAGAATCTGAGGAAAGTTTGATAGTACAGATATGTTTCTGCACACGGGGTCGTGCCCAGCGGACACGGGGGAGTGGTCAACTAATGTAGACAAACTGCAATTAATGAAGAAAGAAAAGACGGGTGGACACGGGGTCGTGCCCAATGGACACGGGGTCGTGCCCAATGGACACGGGGTCGTGCCCAATGGACACGGGGCCTTGTCCGGGCTTCTGTGCAGGCTATAAATAGGGGTGCTTGGCTCATTTGCAAACCATCCCTTGGCAAACCACCTTTCTCACACTTTACCCACCCACCACCACCACCACCATCACAACCCACATCCACCACCATCATCCATCATCCATCATAGAGTGTGTGAGTAGTCTCGGGATCCAAGATTGATCGTAAGAGTTCTTGACAATCAAAGGCCATGTTTGCCTAAGTCTCTTACATCACTTGGTGAAGACAAGTGTCTAGTGTAATACTTTTTATTTTTAATCTTTTCGCACTTTTTATTTGGTTTTGTATTAATGACTTTAATAACTAGTTTCTTATGTTGAAGGTGAGTCTTCCTTATCGTTTGTCCGTGGTGTCTTGACATTATTTTACTGTCTATATAAAATAAAAGATTTTCACCATTCATATCTCCACGGTTTATATGGAGGTATGTTGGCTACCTGGTCGGGGGTTAAAGGAACGGTTTGGTAAGAGTCTTGCCTTATTCAGTGTATAGATCCTGCAAGGACCTGGGTCAACTTTAGTAGGACCTCCTTCAATACCCACTAGTATTGAATGGCGGGGGTCCCTTGACCCCCTCATATGTAAACTACTATTAAAACTTTAACCCGGCTACTTAGGACTGTATCCCTGCTGACTCAGACTACTTAGCCGAGGGTAACGTCACCTCCAGAAGAGGGGCCTACCACAATATGCATTAATAACTTAATTAATTATCTTTCAATAATCCAACCCTTTAGGATTGTATCCTTGCTGACTCAAATTACTGGGTTGAGGGTAACGTCACCTTCAGAAGAGGGGCCTACTACTATAACTAAGATAATCTCTTAAAAAGTGCAAAAGTGCGGAAATAATCAAAGGTTACACTAAACACGAGTCGGATTCAAGTGATTCATCTTGTCTATCTGTTTTTATTTTTATTTTATTTTTCAGCGTTTTAGTTAGTTTTATTTTTCTATTTTAAAATCTTTTTCTAAACTTTTGATTTGATTAGACGTTGAGGATAAACCGGTACTAAAAGCTCTTGTGTCCTTGGAAGACCTCGGTATCTTACCAACACTATACTACGCTCACGATGGGTGCACTTGCCCATATGTGTGTTTAGTGTTAGTAAATATCATGTTTTATAAATTTAAAACTTGGCTAAAAAAGTGTTAAAGGGCTTAAAATATACATTAAAAATCTATAACACTCACGCACATCAACAGTGTTGTAAAGCTTTTGTTTATTATGACTTCTTGGTAAAAAAAACTTGCAATTACTTAGATAAAGCTTGAAGTTATGAAGCTTCAAGCTTTAATAGCGGTGGGAGAGCATTGGAGAAGAAGTAAATTAACAAAAGTGACGAAGACAAGATGGTTTGAGTGAAACTTTTTAAGAATATACCTTTTTGGGTATGTGTGCAAATCACGGTATATCTTTGTCTTTGGAATGGGTCCAAACATGCTTATAGAAAGTGGCAACACACTGACCACGGCCCCGTGTTGGCTGGACACGGCCCTGTGGTCAGAGATGGGTCAGACAATTTTTGTCCGTATTGTGAGCACTGAGCGTGTGGAACTTTTAGGTGGGCACGGGGCATGTTAACCTGAGCACGGCCCCGTGGCTAGAGTTTTATGAAGTAACGCCTTTATTATCTTTAAGCTTTTTTTTATTCGGATCGGGGGGTTCCTTGCTAGAGGGAACAACACCGAAGTGCCTAAGGTACCTCAATTGCTCTTGATTTACGCAAGCACGCAAGAGGTTATCGGAAAGGGTAAAACCTAAACTACTTACCGGTGGGCAGAACCAACCTTTATTTCCCTTATCCGGGTCCTTGTTAAAGAAGGTATATGTCGAATCGCTCAGGTCTATGAGTGCATCGGTGGGAGCCGATGGTGAGTCCTTCACGGCACAATCGACACAGGGACAACCATCATTATTGCTTTCACAAGAGGTTGAGGTACTTATGATGGCATCGACGTTGGTTATATCCGAATGTGATCCCAACATTTCTCCTTGATTTTTGTCTTGTGATGAATACCTCATTTTCACCATAAGCTCTATTTCCTTTAATTTTTTTGGAGAATTCTTTCTTCCATTTGACATAATTCATTAGAGGTTATGTCGGTTGGAAGAGATGGTTAAGGGTAATCAGGTGGGTAATAGTGATCGTTTTTACTTTCACCCATCTTAAGGTGATTGCCGGAAAACTATGGGTCTAAATAGTAGGGATCAGAATTTAGAATATAGCATTCTAAATCATGATGAAATCCACCACATAGATGACACCACTCACCGTAAGAGAGATGAAAGTAAAGATAATCAATATCATCCATGCTTTTGTCAGATTTTACCAACCGTCGGGATCTTACGGTCCTGTTTTCAGTAACTAGAGATTGGACACGGGGGCGTGCTGGGTGGACACGGCTCTGTGGTTAGCTACTGTCTGACTTAAAACAAAATTGGTGCTGCTGTTTATCGGACATGGGGGTGTGCTGGATGGACACGACCCTGTGCAAGTGCACCCATCGCGAGTGTAGCATAGTGTTGGTAAGATACCGAGATCGTCCAAGGACACAAGAGCTTTTAATACCGGTTTATTGTCAACGTCTAATCGATCTAAATTTTTGATAAAAGTTTTTAAACATGAAAGTAAATCTAAGAATAAAAAGATAAATAAAAATGAAAAAACAAATAGACAAGATAGAATCACTTGGATCCAACTCCTCTTTAATGTACCCTTTGATGATTTTCGCACTTTCGGACTTTTTAAGAGATTATCTTGGTTATAGTAGTGGGCACCTCTTTTGAAGGTGACGTTACCCTCAACCCAGTGGTTTGAGTCAGCTGGGATACAATCCTAAAGGGTCAGAATATTGAAAGATAATTAAATAAGTTATTAATGTGAAAAGTGGTTGTAGGATCGATATTCGACCTGAATGAGTCGGTCTGAGTCAAATCTTAGTCACTAGAGAGGCGGAAACAATCTAGTAACTGAGAATCGGAGTTAGAATGTGAGTAGAAGCAGAGAAATACACTTTAAACTGGTTTTCCATTGATATTAGACGTTAATACACGTAGAGAATTTGACAGCACTTCGTGACAGATCTCACCAAATCGTACCAAATGAAAAA
This sequence comes from Helianthus tuberosus, assembly GCA_030545235.1. Lineage (NCBI taxonomy): Eukaryota > Viridiplantae > Streptophyta > Magnoliopsida > Asterales > Asteraceae > Helianthus > Helianthus tuberosus. Next base: position 91,524 of record JARYGA010024000.1, read on the forward strand.
CCCAACACCCCTATTTATAGGGTTTCCATTCCGCACGAAATGACACGTCCATTTCGTATGAAATGGCAAATTCCATTTCGTATGGAATGGCCTTATAACATCCATTTCATGCGAAATGGTACAAAACACAAATAACTTTAACAATTTTACACTTTAACCCTTATTACAAGCTACTGACACGACCTAGACTGATGACGTAGGCGATAGACATTGTGTACCAACAAACTCCCCCTTGGATATTGTCGGAGTCTTCAGTCAGGCTGTCTTCAAAACTTTTTCTTAGAGACTTGAACTTTTCTTCTCTCTGCTTTGGCTTTCTCTTCAACAAACTCTTCAGTCTTTCATTCTCTTTAACAGCTTTCAGCTTTTCTTCAGCTTGTATCTTCATCCATTTACCTCGAAGCTCTTCACGTTCTTTTGTTTCTTTTTCAGCTTTCAAAGCCTCTTCTTTCTCAATCTTTCTCCACTTAGATGACCACTCATTCTCAGAATTTATTCCCTTCTGGAAACATATCGTTGCAACTTTCTAAAACTGCAACGCCTGATCTTTATCTTCAGCTTTGTATCCAATCTTGTTTACGAATAAACACTCGATATCCTTCGCTGAGCAGTTTACTATCCACATAGGATCATACATGCAAATGTATCTGATTTCATTCTCTACTTTGTATGTGATCACAGCTTCAGTTGACATACAGCTGTACACCCAACATAAGAACCCTTTGTGAAAATCCTGTTCCATTTTCGGCAATGGGATATTCTTAATCACCCTGGGCTTCTTGATTTGCAAGATTGTTTCTTTAATGGCTGTGACTGGATCCACCCTCTTCACTTTCTTCGGTTAATGTGGCTTCCAGTGTTTAAAGTCTTTGAAAGCTTCAAACTTCATTAATCCCCATGTAGGCATATCACGCTCTCTGACAGGATAAGTCAATGTTCTGACTTTTGGCAATTCTTCGACATCCCACCAGGGCAAAGACATTATGTCTTGAATATACGCGAAATATTGAACTCCAAACTCTCGTCGGATTGCATATGCATTCACTTGCGGTAAAAACCCCCCAACTGATAATATCTCCCAAAGACACTTCTCTGTCTCTCTTCTAATACTTCAGTGGTCTTTTGAACTTCCTTTCAGTATCTTTTCTAAACCATTTCTCACGTTCTTCACGTTGTTCATCCTTTGACATTTCATGGAAATTCTTGTTTTTTACAGTTTCAGAAACTTTCCTTCTTAACTCATCTTCATTTGCTTGACTAAAGAATTCAGCAAGCGTTGGAAAGTTAGAAGTATCAACATTCACATTCTCAGACTGTTCTTCGTCACTACAGTCTTCCACTTCAACTCTGTCGTAATTATCAGCTTCTTCAACGTACTTATACTGATAATCGGGCTGCTGATTGATGTTGAACTTATTCAATTCTTCTTCAAAATCAAAATTGAAATTAATATCTTCAACATGCGTCATCTTTATGATTTCATCCGGAGTATAAGTATGCATAATTTCTCCTTCCTCTACGTTGTGCTCAAGATGAAGAATCAATCTTGACACATGATCATCACTTTCATCAACATTCTTGGTATCATCATGCTCCCCCTCTCTTTCAGCATTCTCAGGTTCTGCATTAGCATCATCATGAAGATAATCATCAACATTTTCTTCAGTAGACGCTTCAGTAACTTTGATACTTGAAGTACCCTGATCGTCACCATCATTACCGTCATCATCATCATCACTGGAAGCAGAATAAACATCTTCTGCAACATCTTTCAAGATATCATCATCTTCTTCATCATCTTCATCTTCTTCAAACACACCAGAAACTGAAGTAATCGGACACGGATTAAGAATAGACGTTTCCGGATCTTCTGTTGGCTCAGACACAACAATTTCCCTTTCACTCACTTCAGCAACACTTTCAGTTTGAACACCTTTCCCTTTGTTTTTTCATTTCAGCTTCTATCTCAGCCTTTCGTCGTGCCCTGACTTCTTCAAGCTGGATCTCTTCAAATCTTTGTTCAATAGGCTTTCCAATCAAATTCTCTAGTACTTTATTCATCATATACATTTCTTGCACTTTCTTTGCATTGTTGGCTTCCAATTCTTTGTTCTTTAGCTTGAAGTATTCATTCTGCTCATCTCTTCGAGCTTTTTCTTCTTCCTACTCTGCAATTCGAACTTTCATTATATCTATCTCAGCCTGATCTGCTTCAATCTTCTTCAATAATGAGGAATTCTCAGATTCAACTGTCTTTACACGTTTCTCCAACCTTTGTTTCTCAACTACCAATTCATCCACTTTCTTTTGTAACTTCTTTACAACATCATCAGTTACAAAGTTAAAATCTCCAATGTCTTCAAGAGGAATATTCTCTAGAATCTGCAGAAAATCTTTAAATCTAGATAATCCAGGAGTCGTTTGTACTAGTGGTGGTGTTTGTAGTATGTGTGGTGAAGTTATAACAGGTTGTTCATGTGTAGGTGTAGAAATATGAAGTTGTGATGGTGATTGTGGTGGTGATGGTTGATGTGGTGATGGTTGTTGTGGTGGTGGTGAAGGTTGTTTTGGTGGTGATTGATGTGGTGGTGATGGTTGTTGTGGTTCTTGGATAGGTTTTGATTGAGGTTTAGTTGGTGTATGTTTTTTCAGCGTGATTTTCAACTTTCGTACTACAGGAGATACAACACGCTTCCTCGCATTAGATTTCTTCCTACTTCCAGATGATGGTGGTGTTTGAACATCCTGAACATGTTCTGGTGATGGAATATACGTATCGTCCGCATCATCTGAACTTCTTTTTCTTTTCTTCTGTTTCTATTTATCTTTTGGATCAGAAATTACTTTTCTCCAACGCTCAGTTTCATCAACCTCTAGATCAAAAGAACTTTCCTCTACATCAACACCTTCTTTCTTACCAGCTGCCTTTTCAGTTTCTATAGTATCATTAAGAGTTTTTAACAACTGCTCTGTTTCAAATGATAAACGTTCTTGATCTATGTTAACATTAACTTCAGTTTCATCTTCCTCTGGTTCGTCGATCAACATTGTTTCTACCGCTTTCTTCTTTCGCTTTTTCTGCGGTTGAGAGGAAGAGCCTTCTTCAGTTTGAGCTTTAGGAGTTGTCTTTCTACTCCTTTTCTTCTTTTCTTCTTTTATGAACCACTCACTTCGCGTTTCCTTGAATCCTGCTAACTTAGCTAATTCATCTGCTGCACTTTTCTCTTTCTTCTCTTCATCATTTCTCCATTTGAGATGATTAACAGGATCTGGGTCTACATAGTTAGCACTCTTGATGAATCCAAAGAATTCTGCCTTTGTTTTTGGTTCTGGATGATTTTTGTGATACCTGGATAATATAATCAACGTCTCATTATCCATGTGATACAACGTCAATAAATCATTATCTTCATCTTTCTCTAGATCCGGATAAGCATGATCAAGCATCATTTGTACAAATCTCGGATATATCCAGGTTTTACTGCCTGATGTAATGTTTTCTTTCATGTAATGGAAAATGATTTTTGAAAAATTGTACTTTTTGTTCAACACTAATGCAGTCACCATGCACATCTGGTAATCTCTCATCACATCATATCCACCCTTTCTGTGACTGAGAGCATGAATCACTGAGTGAATGAAAAATTTGTAAGGCTTTGAGAAACATGCTTTCGAATAGTTTGCACTGTTCAACGGACCACTATATCCCATCCTCAACATACATCCCTTAACCATTCTCTCTGGAAACTTCGTTGGTGAATCTTCATCATCCGAAAAATCTAGCACTTCACGGACAAGCTGTTCAATGATGACGATCTCTTTATCTTTACCATTTAAGCTAACAATTGAAGTTATCACTTTACTTTTTGCATCATACTTAGCATTCTTCCAGAAACATTCAATATGAGATTTGAAAACATTATGTTGATTTGTCAATGCCTTTTGGATAGGTAAACGCTTCATAAATTCCAGAATATCCTTGAAAACAGCCATCTTTGGAAACTTTTCATCATAAACACAACAAGTGTTATGTGATGGATCAAATTCGACAATCGAAGCCTGAAACATACAACCAAAACACAAGTTAAACACTTTCAACAATTTTCAGCACAAAACATCATTCACACAAAATGGCTTTCAAGCGAAATGATCAGTTTCAAACGAGATGGTATTTCAAGCGAAATGGATTTCAAACAGAATGGCAAGTTTCAAACGGTTTGACACTCAAACAAAATGGCTATTTCAAGCGATATGGTCATTTCGCATGATTTGGTAACATTACCCAATGTGCCATTTCGTACGAAATGACTTGTCATTTCGTACGAAATCTGGTTCATGAACAGTATTTTTTTAGATGATTAAAACATGATCTGATGATGAAATTGAAACCCAAGACATGTTTTATAACAGATTCCGAGTACATGGATGAGTTTTATTTTCATTTTGATTCACAAAATCGTCTTAGATCTAAGTTTGAAGATCTGGTTATCGGAGTTCAAATGAAATCAAGTTTTCTGATTCAAATTGAACCCCTAGATCTGTACTACAACTCATTTCGAGAACACTGAAGTCATTTTCATTCAATTTGGTCCACAAAATCAACCTAGATCTAAGATTTAAAGGACCTGTACATCCTAATACACACAAGTTCAACATATCTGGTTTAAATTGAACATCATCCTCACCTTTTGTTGGTGCATGTTTATGACAACAGCTTAGATTTGGTCTTTGGATATCTTGTAATTAGTTAAACGATAAACAGTTAGCGGGTTTAGCTTTGTATTAGTGAATTAATAGAGTTTGGGCTAAACAAAACCCAGTTGGGTCATAGGGGGACGAATTGGGCTTTGCCTATGTAGGAATCCCTAGCCCAAGTAGCAAACCTTGTGTTAAATAAACAAGGTTATGCATTAGGGTTTAGGTTAATCAGCAAAAACGTTTTAGAGAGGGATTTCGTGAGAGCATAATTAGCTTGGACGAAATTGTGTGTGGTTAGGGTTTTGATTGATTGTAATTCTTGAGACTGATAATCAATAGAAACCCAGTTTGATTGTGAATTGTTGTTCTTGTTTCTACTCGTTTTCTGCTATATTCTGATCAAGAGGATTCCGCACTCTTGATTAGATTGACAATTCTGTGAAAGACCCATATGACCACGGGACCTACAATTGGTATCAGAGCATTAGGCTCTTGAAGACTCCGTTCAGAATTGTGCTTGGAAGAAACAGGGAGTTTTTCGAATTTTTGACAATTAGGGTTTCGAAATTTTGTGTTGGTTTGATAAAATTTTCGAAATTTTTTGGCTGTTTTGATATTTTGGTTTGTTTATTTGGTGTTTTTGCAGGATTTCTGGAAAGATTTTGTTGATTCTGGAAAAGTTTTCGGCTGATAGACTTGAAGATTCGAAGACTGTTCTTAGTGTTCTTCGTGTTTTTCGATCAGTTCTTGATAATTTTTGAAATTATTGTGCTGATTAGGTTTTCTGATTTTGCAGATTTGTGTTGGAGAGAATCTGCAAAATCTCAGAAGTTTCGAAAAGATTGAATTTCCAAGTTTACAGGCGATTTTAATCAAATTTCGCAGTCTGGACCTGCGAAATTAACTGATCAGCGAAATTACCGGCGAAGTTAAATCCAAAGGTGACTTTGGTAACCGTATAATTTTCCTCAGCGAAATTATTACGGTTTTCGGCGAATTTACTGGTCGTCGTAATAGCGAAATAGACCAGCGAAATTGGCAGCTAATTTTTGACCTTTTAGCGAAGTTGACCAGCGAACTAGACCTGTGAACTAAACCAGCAAAATTGACCTGCATAATTAACAGCGAAATTAGTGAAATTAAGAGGTGGAAGATTTTTTGGCAAGCGTAACTAAAAATTCATGTTTTCGAAAATAGAAAGTGAACCGTAACTCATCTGAAGAAACCGTCTGCACCGTTAAAAAAAATAAACTCTGGAAAATCCCGAATTCGGTTTTTGACATTATATATCATTAGATTCGTCTTTTCGGGACGATTCTAACGGTGTAATTTGGTAACCACTGTTTTCGGAGATATTTTGTACGGTTTTATCAGTCTGCAACGTTTAAAATGTCAAACATGTCAACTTTGAATGAGCTTTTGAAAATGTAGCATGAGGTTGGCACTACCAACAAACCGCCTAAGATGATGAAGGTGGAAAATTACTTGACTTGGAAGGATCGTTTTCAATCCTTCATTGAATATCAGGACACGCGCATGTGGATATGTATTGAAGATGGGTACACAAACCCAACTTACGACTTTGAGGGCAGACCACGTAGAACTGCCTATGTGAACATGGAAGAGGCTGATAAAAAGATGTATGAGGCTGAAAAGAGAGCCTTGGCTGCAATTAAAATGTTTACCTGATAGCATCAAGCATACCTTCAAGAAGTACACAAATTCAAAGGATATGTGGGATGCATTTGAGAAAAGATGCGCGGGAAATGCAGATGTTAAGAAGAACAAGGATGATCTACTGAAGAAGCAGTTTGCTGTTTTCAAGTACATGAAACATGAGTCACTAGAGGACATCATCACTCGTTACTACCATCTGATGTCAGAAATGGAAAATTATGAGATCGATTGCAATTCTGACGTAGAGAAGAATGACAAGCTACTCGATGCCTTACCTACTAAGTGGGATATCTACATTCTCACGATTAAGGGAGAGGCAGATTATGAGACAAAGGAGCTGGAAGAAGTAGTTGGCAAGCTGAGAGCTTATGAGCTTAGTATGAAGAAGAAAGACACTGGATATGATCAGGTTCAAGATCCAGCGATTTACAATGGGCTTACATCTTCTTCATCTCACAACACTTCTAGTGACTCTGCTACTGCGTTTCTATCGTGTGAGAATGAGCAGGTCACAGTGAACGAGGATGGTGATGTTTGTTTTGTAGCTGCTTCAGGAGGATCAACAGGAGCCAAGAGAACATCAACTTCTAAGCAGAGTAATGGTGTTAAGTCGATGCCTATGAGTGTTAAGTCTGCAGAAGAGCATCTCGCTCTACTTGCTTCATTTGTTGCTTCATATGAAAACTACATTCAGGGGAAGATATCTGATCCTGCCACTTTAGATGAAGATTACGATCAGATTGACCCTGATGATCTTGAAGATATGGATTTGCAATGGCAAATGGCCATGATTACTAGACGAGTGAAGAGATTTATGAACCGAACAGGAAGGAAGTTTATAGTAAAAACTGTTGGTTTCGATAAGACCAAAGTGAGATGCTTCAACTGTCAAAGTTATGGGCATTTCGCTAGGGAATGTCAAAAACAAAAGCAGGAGACTTCGAGTCAGAGTTCAAACAATAGGAATGCATCAAACAACTCTAACTCGAGAGCGCTGATCTCTACAGCTAGAGAAGGTTCATATGATTGGAGTGTTCACTTGGAAAATGATGACAATGTCACTCAGGCATTCATGGCAGAGATAACGCCAGTTGATGATAGTGAAGCTACAGTAGATGATGCTGAAGTTGAGAAGAAAAGTGAAGCTACAGTAAATGATGCTAAAGTTGAGAAGAAAAGTGAAGCTGAGGTAGATAAGACTGATCAGACAACAGATGCTGAAGAGGAAAAGCAAAAGTCTGACCATGAAAAGGAAGCTAAAGAAAAGGAAGCTGAATACAAAAGAGTGAAAGCTCAGCTTGCTGCTCTCATGGCCAATCTTGACAAACAAACAGGAGAGGTACAGTCTAACTCTGTGTGTTTAAAATGTCGTGAACTACAGGGTAAGGTAGACAGGATGTCAACACAAAACCAAAGTCTGGTGGGCGAGATGTCTAACATTAAAGAATCTAACTTCTTTGCTAAAAGAAATGAATCTTTATACTTGAAGAAAATAAAAGGTTATGAAAGTAAAATTGAAGCGTTAACCTTCAAATTAAACAAAAAATTCAAGTCATAGACTTTGCTCATGAAATGATGGCTGAGAAAACAAAAGAGATTTCTGAAAAATGCAAAGAGTTGTCAGATGCATAACTCAAAATTGTTGAACTTGAAAAGAAATTAGGTCAATTCAGGGACTCTACTTTTGTAATGAAACATATGATGGGTTGCTTGAAGAAAAGTAATGACAAAACCAGTGTGGGATTCCATGGTTTCAATGAAGTCCCACCTTCTCTTAGTCATGACTATTCTTTCTTGCCTGATGAAGATGAGCTCATGGACTTTGTGTCAACATCACCAAGTAGTTCCACATCAAGTCAAGGAAATGTGTCTGAGAGTGATGATGCTAAGAAGGATAATAACAGCAAACCTGTTTTGAAAAAGATAACATCACATCCTAAGTATAAAAATCCAACTTTTGTTAAAAGTGTTAATTTTGTTCAAGGAAGTGACATGAAAAACGAAAAGTTGTTATTGAAAACGAATCTAATGTAGAGTTTGCTAAAAACAAGAACAAAGAAAATTCTGAAACTAAGCAAACTGAACCAAATCCTTCTAAGGCATCATCATCAAAACCTGAATCTAGTTCAAAGGCTTCAGATAAGAAGTCTTCGAAAAAGAGATCGTGCTTCAAGTGTCACACAAAGGGACATGTAGCTAGTTGCTGTCCTAATAAAAAGAATGAAGCACAAGTGAGTGAGAAAAAGAGAGAGAAATCACCTGAGAAGAAAGGTGATAACGATGAGAAAGTTGCAAATTCTCCAAAGAAATCTGCTCCCAAGCAACCAGAGGGTGTTGCTGTTGGTGTAGATAAGGCTGAAAAAGGAACTCCACAAGTTCCTCATTTTCAAAGAAATCAACCAAGATTTCAGCCTAAATCTCCACCAGGCAGATATGAGAGACCTAGAAGCAGTTCATCAAGAATGAACAATTATAATTCTAATAATTTCAGAAGTCAAGGTCAATATCAAAATCGATACCAAAATGATGGTGGTCGAACTTTTTATAACAATGGCTTTAGAAATTACAACAATAATGCTTCTTGGAATCAAAATTCAAGGTACCAAAATCAAAATTTTCAAAGGTCAAATAGTCTAAACACATATAGGAACCCTCAGGACCATAGACCTAGTGGTAATCAAAATCAAATTCCATCAACAGGTTTGAGATCCAGGACTCCAGTTAGGAGTAATGGATTTTGGATGGATGTTCAAGTGGTTGGTGAATTTGGACGACCCAAGACCATTAAGGCTTGGGTCCCCCAATCTAACTAATTTCTTGGTTGGTGTGTGCAGGAGCTGCTAAGGAGGATTATCAACTTATGGTATGTTGATAGTGGCTGCTCCAGGCACATGACGGGGGATGCGAGATTGTTGACTGAGTTTGAAGATTATGATGGAGGACATGTGAATTTTGTGGGTGCTAAAGGTTGTAGAATTACAGGACGAGGAAAAGTGACCAATGGGAAGATCACACTGGACAAAGTGAACTATGTGGAGCAGCTTAAACACAATCTGATGAGCGTGTCACAAGTCTGCGAAAAGGGTCACTCGGTCCATTTTACCAAGAATGAAGCATTAGTGTTGAAACCAGGTTTGGTGATTCCGGACGATTGGATAGTGATAAGAGCGCCAAGGAAAAATGACACTTATGTCATGGACATGGGTGCTAAGGATCCGACTGTTGTGGTGGCGTGTTTACTATCAAAAGCATCTGAAGCTGAATCGATGTTGTGGAACAGACGCATGGCCCATATTCACTATCGAAAAATGAATTACCTTGTTAAAAATGAGCTAGTCAAAGGGGTTCCAATGCAGAGGTTTCAAGTGGAAGATAAATGTCTTCCATGTCAAAAGGGAAAACAACACAAGAAACCTCATAAGTCTAAAACAGTAAATTCCATAGATGCCCCTTATGAATTACTTCATATGGATTTATTCGGTCTAGTGAACGTGAGGAGCATAGGTGGAAAGTACTATTGTCTTGTTGTTACTGATGATTACTCACGATATTTATGGGTTTTCTTTTTAGGTACAAAAGATGAGACGACGGAGATGCTGATAGATCTTTTTACGAAATTGGAAAACGTCCATGATGCAAGGATCAAGAGGATAAGGAGTGATAATGGCACGGAGTTCAAGGATCGAATTCTGGATCTCTACTGTCTTCAAAAGGGAATTGAACATCAATTTTCTGCTCCTTATACACCTCAACAAAATGGAGTCGCTGAGAGGAAAAACAGGACGTTGATTGAAGCCGCTAGGACGATGCTTTCAGATTCAAAGCTACCAGTTCTTTTCTAGGGAGAAGCTGTGAATACAGCTTGCTATGTCCTGAACAAAGTTTTAACTGTTAAACGTTTTAATAAAACTTGTCAAGAATTGATGTTTAACAAGAAACCAAACTTGGAAGGCTTTGAACCATTTGGATTAACCTGCACCATTGTGCGAAATAAAGATAAACAAAATTCGGTGAGGTGGCTGACGATGGCTACTTTCTAGGTTACGTGCCTGGCACACTGAATAAAATGGTTTTTAATCTAAAAAGTGGTAAAATTGAGATTGTTTACAATGTTGAAATTACTGCATACAAACCTCAACAATCAACGAGTGGTCCAGCTATATTATATGATTATGATAGTGTTTTTAAATCATTTAATATTCCTGAGTTTCCAAATGCAGATGATTCTCAGTTGATTCAAGCAGTGATTGGTGGAGACGATGAAGGCGAGTTCATGCCTATATCGAATGTTGATATGACAGATGCTCCGGAAACTTCCCAAGGTGCAGCTGATCCTGATTCAAGCGATAGTGACCCTGAACCCATTCAGGGGGAGGATTTCCTTAATCCATTTGCGGATCAGAACATTCAAGGGGAGGTTGGATCAAACCTGGGTGACAATCTAGAAGTGGATGTCGTTGCTACTACACGAGCAAATAGAGATCATCCAGTTGACATGATACTTGGAGATCCTAATGCAGGTGTTCAGACAAGGAGAAGCATAGCAGCGAATTCTGGCTTATTTGTTTCGATTGAGAAGACTGGGATTGTGAACGAGTGCTTGTATAGTTGCTTTATTTCCCAAGAGGAGCCGAAGAACATTCATATGGCTCTTAAAGACATATCATGGGTTGAAGCTATGCAAGAAGAATTGGCCCAGTTTGCTAAGTTGAAGGTTTGGGAGTTAGTTGACCTTCCTAAAGGTGAAAGAGAGATTGGAACTAAATGGGTATTTAGGTGCAAGAAGGATGAAAGAGGGATAGTGACGCAAAACAAGGCTCGATTGGTGGTAAAAGGTTTCAATCAGCAAGAAGGGATTGATTACAATGAAGTGTTTGCACCAGTGGCAAGGTTGGAAGCAATTCGTTTGTTCCTAGCTTTCGCTTCATTCAAGGGCTTTAAAGTTTACCAACTAGACGTGAAGAGTGCATTTCTTTACGGAAAAGTCCAAGAAGTGGTGTATGTCTCACAACCAGATGGGTTCGTTGATCCAGATTATCCAGATCGGGTGTACAAGCTTGATAAGGCTTTATATGGATTACATCAAGCTCCCAGGGCGTGGTACGAGACACTTTCTACACATCTGATCAAGAATGGTTTTGAAAGAGGTCAGATTGACAGTACACTGTTTATCAAGAGGAAGAAGGAAGATTTTCTGCTAGTACAGGTGTACGTGGATGACATCATCTTTGGGTCATCAGATGAAAACATGTGTAAAGAGTTTGAGAAGGTGATGAAGAGCAAGTTCGAAATGTGCGCTATGGGTGAGCTGTCTTACTTTCTGGGATTACAAGTTAAACAGAAGGAGGATGGGATGTTTATTCATCAAACAAAGTATGTGTATAACATTTTGAGTCGGTTCAAAATGAATGATTGCTCTACTTTCAACACACCCATTTGTGAAAATCACAATCTTGGCCCAGATCATAAAGTACTGAAGACGTTGATCCAACTCAATACAGGGCAATGATTGGTTCTCTAATGTACTTGACTGCTTCAAGACCCGACATCATGTTTGTCGTATGCTTGTGTGCCAGATATCAGGCGAATCCAAAAGAGTCACACATGAAAGTAGTGAAGCGTATTCTTCGTTACTTGAAGGGGAAACCTAAACTTGGTTTGTGGTATCCAGCTGATAGTGATCTGAATTTTGTAGCTTACACAGACTCTGACTTTGGAGGATGCAAGTCGAACAGAAAGTCTACAACAGGTGGTTGTCAGTTCTTAGGTGGCAGGATTGTGTCTTGGCATTGCAAGAAGCAATCTTGTGTGTCTACCTCTACGTGTGAAGCTGAATATATTGCTACGGGTAGCTACTGCTCTCAGGTTCTCTGGATACAACAGCAGATGCGCGATTACGGTTTGGATTTCACTCGTACTCCTATTATGATAGACAATAATGCCACAATTTCAATAACTAATAATCCCGTGAAACATAGTCGCACAAAACATATTGACATACATCATCATTTTATACGGGATTGTGCTGAAAAGAGGCTAATTGAATTACATCGAGTCGACACAGAAGATAACCTGGCAGATCTTTATACTAAAGCATTTGACAAGGCTCGCTTTGAACATTTAGTCGAACTCAACGGGATGAGGAATCCTGAATAACTGGTTTTTCATAAGAATTTTCTAAATAGTTTATTGTTTTCTTAAAAATCAAAAATACAAAAACATTAAAAAAAATCAAAAACATAAAAAAATAGAAAATCAAAAATGAGTTATCACTGTGTGAAAAAGAAGAAATGATAGTACATCAGTAAGTTACACTGTCACACTGAAATGAAATTAAAATGCTTAAGTGTGATAGCAGTTTCATCATATGATATATCAGTAGGCAAAAAGCATGAAATAATCAACTTACCAATGTGATATAAACCTAAATGAAATGTGTATGAGTGGGGACCACATCAGTTGTGTATGGTTTAATGACCTTAAATCTTGCGTTAATAGATTGCCAAAATCTGAAGTTTTGGGTCTTTATACTGTTATTTCATCTGGGGATATTAGGGTTGTCCTTCTGCTACATCCAGATACATGCTGACCTAGCCACAACCAGGATATCTTAAAAGAGCAAAAAATGCCAAATCCCAAAAAATGAAGAAGCTCTCATAGAGAGTCATTCAAATGTGCAAAATGCATAAATCGTACCAAAAATGGTATTTGTCTTAGCCCTCGTTAGATATTTTGGTCTCTTTGCTGTACGAAAGTACTGACCTGTTCACCAATTATGTAAACGCTGAAAAATAAAACGGATGAATTCAGTATACTCACCTACTACGATGAATCTTTGTGCATACCTTGATCGCGGGGGTATATCCTGAAGTGGGACACTCTAGTATATCAGTATTAAAATTACCTTAATGTATCATATGGTAATGGTACTTGAAATGTTCATGCATTTTGTTTAAGTGGACAAACATACTGGTAATCGTCTTGGACTGTTTTTCACGAAAAATTAAATAAAGAATTAACTAATAGTGTGAAAACAGTTTGATTTTGTTGATATGATCTTCTTACCAGTGATTCTCACAAAAAATAGAGTGTTTATTGCTTTTGTTATTTACATGCTTTCAGAAAATATAAAAAATCCAAAAATAGTGTCTTTTTCTGTTTAAAATTCTGAACGTACGGAAAACTGTTATTCTTGGAGGAATTGTTACTGATAGGGGGAGAAGGTGTTAGAAAGTGAGTTCAAAATTTTAAAATCATGAGGTCCTTGTGTGTTTGACAAAAGTTTTGCGTGTTGGTGATAAGTTGAAAATGCTTAATCTGTGATACAGTTTAACTATCTCTTGAATAATAATAATTTATTTAACTTTGTTGAAAAATTCTTATGGTTTCTCGAGATGTTGGTTTTATAGTATACAGATTGAAGTTGTATGTTGCTGAGAAGTTAAAGTGACGAGTTGCTGTGAAGATGAGAGTTTGATTGGATGCATGGTAGAACCTCCTTTCTACATTGCAGACAAAGTGAAGAGTTTGAAGATTGCTGTGCAAATGCTAAACT
>JARYGA010024001.1:0-28217 GCA_030545235.1 Helianthus tuberosus
CTCCCCCTTGGCTGTAGCTTTGTCTCGATCTTGATCTTAATTCTTGTAAGTACTTCGTGTCTTCAAGTCTTCAATGTCGGAGGATCTTTAAAGTCTTCTCGTCTTGAAAGCAGAAAGTGTACCAACAAACTCCCCGTTTCATGTAGGAAGTGTGTTGACAAACTCCCCCTTAACATAAGCTCCCCCTTGAGTTATGCTCGTGAAAGTCTTGATCTTTATGAAATGAGATCCTTGTGGTGTTGATGATGGTCAGCGGCAACTCGATCATCTTCATCATTTGAGTGCCTTCACGTCGTGTCTTCATTCCGAAGCTTGTCATCGACTATGTTCTCCTTGCCTTTAGAATCTGCACATGCAAGAAATCTAAACGCGTAATGAGAACAACTGCCTGGAATATCATAAGCAAACGACACACATGTGACCATTGTTCAAACAAACACCGTCCGACAGTTTGAAAGTTTTAACAAATTTTATCAATTTCAAATTTTAACTTTCAACACTTGCAAATTTCGACCGTTTATGAAGATTCAGTCGTTGCGGTTTTCAGTCAGGTTTCAGGTAACGAAGACTCGAGCTCCAACATCGTACGATCGAAAATAAGATAGAAATAAAATCTTTTTGGCTTTTATAAAGTTTATATTAAAACACACCTAAAATCTTTTTGGTATTTTTTGAATATTTCAAATGTAAAGACTGAAAGCAGTAAATAAATATATACAAAGATGCAGAAATTTAAAGCAGTAAGTAAATATTTACAGACATTCTTTTTGCGAGTTTCGAGGGTAAGAGAATCATATCAGTGTACGGCCATGCCAAAACGCTCTTGTTGTTCAGTTAATTAACATTAAGATAAGCATCCTATAACAATTATCGGTATTGTTGTCCACTTAAGCTCAACTTATCAGATGTAATCATGGCGAGGGGATACGTTAAGGTATAATTTATACTTACCGACCGGTGTTCATCCACATCACGACACATTCCCGTATCAAGGTATGCACGAGGGTTCATCTTACCGGTGAGTATACCGATTATCATCTGTTTGACCGTATATGATGTGAGATACTCACTTATTTTGATTTGAAAACAAGCCCTATGTGATATAATCACTTATTGATGAGGGACTTGATTTTCATATGCATGAGGGCACAGGAGCAAGTCCGTGAACAGGTCAGTACTTTCGTACAGCAGAGAGACGAACTTGACTCCCGGATAAATGTGATATATTATCACTTATTTGTTTGGACATGTGATTGTTGATCACTTATTGAGGTCGTATGCAGTATGTACACGTATGTATAGTATCATGGAAGATCTAGACTTGCGTCCCCGTTATTTTTTGGTAAAAGATACAACCATGATACCCAGATGATAAGCAGCATAAAGACCGAATATTTCAGAACCTCGGTAATCTCTCAAACGAAATTTCGGTACTAAGACCATATGCCAATGAATGGTTCCCACCTAGTCTTCAGTCGATTTAAGTTTATATCACCCTGCACACTTTAAAATGATTGTGAGCCTACCGATACATCTTATATAGAGCTGCTTATCGTTTTTCATTTAAGGTTTAAAAAGGTTTAGACAGACCACTGATGTACTATCATTTTCTCTTTTTCTCGCCAGGAAACTCATTTTTGTTTTTCTATTGTTTTTGTGTTTTTGAAATTTTTCAATGTTTTTGGATTTTCAAATTTTGGATTTACTCCCCCTAAAATCAATAAACTAAGACAAATTTAAAACACAAAGGTATTTACAAAAATGATTTTCCGATGTTGGTTTTACTCTTGCTTGACCTTAACGCCGTTTACCAATAATAAATAGTCAAATCTTGATTTGTCAAATGCTTTGGTAAAAAGGTCGGCACGTCGGTCATCGGTGTGGACATAAGCAACATCGATTAGCCTTTTCTCAAAGCAATCACGTATGAAGTGATACTTAATTTCGATGTGCTTAGTCTTTGAATGTTGCACAGGATTTTTAGTAATCTGTAATGCAGCAGAATTATCAACGTAAATAGGAGTAGTTAGGAATTCAAAACCGTAGTCACGCATTTGTTGTTGGATCCATAGGACTTGGGAGCAACAACTTGAGGCAGCAATGTATTCAGCTTCGCATGTTGATGTAGCGACGCACGTCTGCTTCTTGCACTGCCATGTGACTAGGCGATTTCCCAAAAACTGACATCCAGCCGTTGTGGATTTGCCGTCGATTTTGCATCCGCCAAAATCAGAATCACTGAATGCGATCAAGTCAAAGTTATTATCCCTAGGGTACCATAGACCGGTGTCAGGGTAACCCTTCAAATAACGAAAAATCCTTTTTACAGCTGCAAGATGTGAGGCCTTCGGGTTGACTTGATATCTGGCAAGCAGGCACGTTGGGTACATTATATCTGGTCTTGATGCTGTGAGGTACATAAGAGATCCGATCATCGCGCGGTAATATGAGGGGCTCGTAGCTTCACCCTTCAAGTCTGGAGTAATTCCGTGATTTTGTGGTAATGGGGTACCGATGGGCGTTGCATCAGACATCTGGAACCGGCTCAAGATGTCACCAACATATTTAGTCTGATTGATGAATATCCCAGACTCAGTTTGTTGTACTTGTAGGCCCAAAAAGAAAGTCATTTCCCCCATAGCACTCATTTCGAATTTATCCTGCATTACACGCTCGAAATCCCTACACAAAACATCATTAGTAGAACCAAAAATAATATCATCAACGTATACCTGTACCAGTAGAAGATCTCCATCTTGTTCTTTGATGAAAAGAGTACAGTCGATAAGGCCTCTGCGAAATCCATTCTCCAGCAGATAATTAGATAAGGTTGCGTACCAAGCTCGCGGTGCTTGATGTAGACCATATAGAGCTTTGTTGAGCAACCAAACCCGATCGGGATGGATAGGATCTTCAAAACCTGGAGGCTGTTCGACGTACACCTCTTCTTCCACCACACCATGTAAGAATGCACTTTTCACGTCCATCTGGTATACCTTGAAACCTTTGAATGAGGCATAAGCCAGAAAAATCCGAATTGCTTCTAGACGTGCAACAGGTGCATACACTTCGTTGTAGTCGATCCCTTCTATCTAACGAAAACCTTGAACGACTAGCCTTGCTTTGTTTCGAATAACGACTCCACGGTCATCCTTTTTGCATTTAAACACCCAACGGGTACCAATCTTCTTGTAACCAGCAGGTTTCTCTACGAGTTTCCGGACACCTAGCTTCTGGAATTGTTGCAGTTCTTCCTGCATCGCTTCAACCCATGAGCTATCTTTCAAAGCATCTTTCCAAGTTCTTGGCTCTTCCTGTGAGACATAACACGCGAAAGACCAATCATTTTGTTGACCAGATTCTCGGATAGTTGCATACAAGCCTGCATTGTTGTTGTTTCGCAACATGTTTCTTGTTTGAACGCCACTTTGTACATTTCCGATGATGTTTTGTTGAGGATGGGTATTGTGAATCCTTGTTTCTGGATTATCTTGAACTTGAATATTTGTACCCAGATTGTTGAGATTGAGATCAACAATCAATTCAAGTCCCGGAATTGACGAAGAGGATGATGCAGTAGCTTCAGCTGTTCTAGGGACATCCACTGGAGGTGTACCCTCTGAAGTACCATGTACTGCTGTTGTTGGAGCTTCTTGATCTGCATCGAGAAATTCATCATCCTCTGAAGATTCGTTCAATTCGGAAGCATCGTGAAAATCCTCATTGTCGAGAGCATTATTGTTCACTGAAGATGGTTCTGGATTGACAATAATTGGACGAACCAACGGTGAATCTGTTGCATTATCACTCTCGAAAAACATCCTTGCTGCAGCATTTTCTTCAACTGCTTCAACATTGATCGAATTGAAAAAGTCATCGTACTCAAACATCCAAGGCTGACCAGGATTTCTAACTGGCAAAGTGTGCCTTTGTACTCTGACTTCAGACCATTCCTCGACCCTTTTAGTCTCTAGATTCCAGACTCTTAAGTTCGGGGTGGAATACCCAAGAAAGTATCCCTCAATTGCTCTTGCCCCAAACTTTCCATTAGGATCGATTATTGTGCACGGAGCTCCAAACGGTTCAAGATATGACAAATCTGGTTTCCGTTTGTTAATAAGCTCAAAGCAGTTCTTGTTGTGTCTTTTGACTGTAAGGACTCGGTTCAACGTATAACATGCAGAGGCCACAGCTTCAGTCCAAAATGGAATCGGCAATTGTGACTCTACCAACATTGTCCTAGCAGTCTCGATCAATGTGCGGTTCTTACGTTCAGCGACGCCATTCTGTTGAGGAGTATAAGCTGCACTAAATTCGTGAAGAATACCTTTTGAAGTGCAAAACTCCGCCATGGCATGATTTTTAAATTCAGTACCATTGTCGCTACGTATCCGCCTAACCTTCAAATTATAGAGATTCTCAATCTGAATGATCAAGTTTTTGATAATACCGAAGGTTTCACTCTTATGTGCCATGAACGCCACCCAAGAAAATCTTGAATAATCATCAGTTATCACGAGGCAGTATTGATCATTCCTAATACTTTTGTGCTTGACAGGACCGAACAAATCCATGTGCAAACGTTCAAGAGGAACAGCCACCGTGTTGACTTTCTTTGAAGGGTGTCGCTTCTTCGTTTGTTTTCCTTTCTGGCACGAGACACAGACGTCTTGAAGATGGAAGTTTTTAAGAGGAACACCATTCACCAATTCATTTGATACAAAATGATTCATTTTGCGTAAGTGAATGTGACCCATTCGTCTGTGCCAAGAGATTGTGTCTTTTTCTGTGGCTTTGGAAACGAAACAAGTTGCTTGTGCAGACGTTGTGATAGCTTGGCTCATATCAAGGACATACAAATCATTTATCCTTGGAGCCGACAAGAGAATCCATTCTTTTGGAATTTTGAAGCCGGGTTTCAGCACATAACATCCATTTGCATCAAAGTGTACTGAGAACTGCTTATCACAAATTTGGGAAACACTAAGAAGATTGTGATCAAGTTGTTGTACAAAGTTGATCTTATCAAAGCTAACAACACCGTTGGAAATCATTCCTTCACCCGTAATATATCCGCCTTTATCTCCAGCAAAAGCAACATAACCTCCTCTAATAGATTTAACGTCGTAGAGAAGCTTCATGTCGCCTGTCATGTGCCTGGATGCCCCACTATCAACAATCCAATGACTACTGATAGTTCCTCCTGGAACACCCTGCACATGAACTCACATAATTAGTTGGAGATGGGGACCCAAGCCATTGTGGTCTTGGGTCTTCCATTTTCATCAACAACAATAACCTCTATTCTTTGATGATTCAAAAATTGTGATGGTCCCCCTGAATTTGTGGTTATTTTAGGTTTCCATGTCTGTTGAAATTTACCAGTTTGATTGTTTGCAAATTTAACTTCATGATTGTTTGAAGTTTTTGAAAATTTTGAACTTTCTGGTTTAACTGGAACCGATTGTTTTTGAACCACTTCATTTTTAAGTGCCTTTTCAACCACCTTAACTTGTTGGCGTTTCTGTTTCTTTTCCCTTTATCTTACAAGTCGGGGATCTTGTTTTACAGAAACAGATCGCTTTTGGTAATTGCGTTCACGGGGATCATCTTCTTTGGCTTTCAACTTATGAAGATACGGGCAATTTCTGACAATGTGCCCAATTGTACCACATTCAAAACATGATCTTCGTTCAACAAACTCCGAAGTATCATGTGATCGTCTTGCCGATGATGAACTTTGTGATCCCGAGGTACTAGGTTTTGAACTACTTGGTTCATTCCTTTTCATCACTGTTGCTTTCTTGACAAACTCTAAGTTAGATTGATTTTTAAACGTGGCAATTTTGTCCGTTCCCTTCGATTTCACAAAGTTCACATTCTTCTTCTTCTTCTGATTCGGCTTCCTTTGATTTTGAGTCGGTGTTTTACCTTTTGATTTGGTATGATTTTGCTGTGTTTTATCTGTTGGTAATTTCTGATTACCAAATTGTTTTCTAACTTCATCCTTTGGGATAGGAGGGCACTGTGTTACTGTAACACGTGATCCTGTCTTTCCCAAAAACTTACTTGTTGAATTTTCAAAGACTTTACTGATTAATGATTGATTAACATTCTTAAGAGGAAAATCTTTGTCAGAATAAATTTTATCATCACCAACAAGAGTGTACAGCAAATCCACACTCTCCGACTCTTTCTCAGACGAGGACTCGATTGCAACAGTCTTAGCGGGTTTTGCAGGAGGATCACACATAATATGATTCTCAAGAGGTATGTCCTCTTCGTTTATCACCGCATCAGACTTTGCTGAATCAGTATCATCAGACTCATCATCAGAAGAATCAACATCCTCAATCACAACTGGAGGATCCTGATTCTGTTCAGCAGTTACAAATGTATCTGCTGACACATCTGAATCTGACGATACTTCTTTCTTGTATCCGAGTCCTGTTGCAAATTCCTCAACGTCCAAAGGAACAGATGGCTCAAAGTGAGTCCTATACTCCTCATCAGGCATGGCATCATAATTGTTTCTCACGGGTGGTGGACATTTCTTGTAACCTATGCATGTGACATCCCGTTTTTCTTTCTGAACGTCAATGATGTGATCCAACACATAACTAGAGCTCAAATAACTGTCTAACTTGAGTCGGATCGCCTCACTTTCAGTTTTAACACAAGCCATTTCCTTTTGCATTACCTCAAGACGAGTTATATACAAATTAATGTCAGTTTGTTTTCTGGAAACCATTTTTGTCAGCTCTGTTTTATCTTTCTTTAATGTTTCAATCATCGATTTAAAATCCTTTTCATGGTTTTCATAAAACATGTTGGCTTCTGTGCACTTGGAAAGATCAACGGTCAACTTCTGGGTGTGAATGAATGTCACATCATATTTCTCTTGCAAAGCCTCGTGTTTGCTTTGCAATTCACACCACTTATCATTCAAAGAAACATGTTTGTCTTGCAAGTCAAACAAGCTAGCTTGTAAAGCATCATGTTTGCCTTGCAACTCAGACATGTTTGCAGCCAAATCAGCACATTTAACATGCAATCTATCACAATTATCACAGATATCAGCAGTGGGTTCATCGACACATACCTGACTTGATGAATTGTCGACATTAGCCATAAAGGCTGAATGGAGAGAAGACGAAGAATAAGCAGCTTGATCCACCAAAATAGATCTTCTTTGAATTCCTGCTGCAGCTTCTTCCAATAGCTCATCAATATCTGCATTAACTGACGCAGTTGATGTCTCATCCACCTGATCATTGCCTGAAGTGGAGGATTCTTCATCTGAGCTTCCACTATAGCCAGAAGAGTCTTCATCCTCAGAAGATTCACTACCATTGGTGGAAGATTCTCCACCACTGGCGTGTTTTAAATCCTTAACGACTTCAGCAAAACACGCTGTTCCATCTGGAGCATCATTTCCCAACTGGATTGACCAATCACAGCCTTCATCTACTTGAACCACAAGTGCCTGGTTGGCATTAGATGGTCCTGCTTGACTCTGGTTGTTGACAGGTACCAACGTACGAACTGTTGGTGCACTTGTGTCTGTACTTTGTCTGTATACCAAACGATGTCTTATTAGTCTTGTAAGTTTGACCAAGTCAACCATCCTCCTGGTTTGACTTGGCCAAACAGTCAACATTATGTTTGTAAGATGCTGGGTCGAAGGATGTGTCATCGAAGGATTGCCTATATCCTTCGATGATAAGCTCGAAAGATGGACCTTCGATGGATGGACCACGAAAGATCACATCTTTCGTGGTACATGTGGATCCTTCGAGCTGTTTCTGGTCGATAGATGATCCTTCGATCATCTTATCTGATCCTTCGACCAGATCTGCTGTTTTGGGTATAAATACCCGTGTGTTGTGTTCATTTCGTAAGACTTCGATAGTTAGACACAGAGAGACACCCAGACAGATAAGGAACACACACACACACTAGAGAGAGTTTGCAGAACTGATTTGTAAACCTTGTGCTTGTAACGGACCTTTCATACGCATTAATACAAGTGGTGTTAATCGTTGAGTCTTGTGTGTTGATTATTTGCGTGTTCTATCTCGGTTGGATTCCGCACAACCGGGTTGGTTTGTACACAAGGATTAGGCGACTAGATCCTCCCCTAGCCGGACCTACAAGTGGTATCAGAGCCTTGGCTCTTCTCCTTGTTAAAACCGAGTGTTTTCGGGTGTTTTCCGGGTTTAAAAAGTTCATATTTTCTGGAAAACCGGGCTGTTTTTGCTTGGTGTTTTGTTGAAAACCTTGTTGTTTATCATGTTCTCATGTTAGTTTTTGGTTTTCATTAAACATTTTAGCAAAATCTTGTGTTTGGAAGTTTAATTTTCACCGAAAATTTATAAGTGTTCTTGAAGTCTTCATAGTGTTCTTGATAAATTACACTCTTTGATCTTAAAAATTTTAAATTATCAAGTGTTTGTGCATTGGAAAGAGTATTTTGATTAAAATATTGGGATCATTACCCGGTTGGTGAAAAACCTGCATGTTCAGACCTGAAAGATATGGTCTGAACATACTTTCTGCCGAAAGTTCTCACCAACCCGTCAACTTTTCACCAACCTGTCACATTTGTCAACCGTGTCAGTAAGATCGAAGGATATCCTTCGAAGTCGAAAGATCATCTTTCGACCAAAGGAGGTTCGACAGATAGTCATCCTTCAAGCATCCTTCGAAGTGTGAGACTTATCTTTCGTTCCAAGGAATATTTTCGAAACATACATCTTTCGGTCTTCTGCTCATTTTCGAAAGACTAGGATCCTTCGATTGGGGAGTCTTTCGAAGTCATCTTTCGTGTTCATCTTTTGGTCTACAGTCCTTTTTCGAAAGATAAGGATCCTTCGTTTGGAGAATCTTTCGAAAAACATTGTTCGAAATTCAACAGAGATCTTTCGAACCCTGTTGATCCTTCGAACAGGTGTTGATCTTTCGATCATTAGTCTGTTTGTATTTAACAGTTTGTGTTGTTCAAGTCTTTTGAACAGGTATCCTTCGGCTGATCAGAAATGAATCCAAGGTGGAATACTCTGGTAAATACAGATATGTATTTTGGTACTCCGTCATCTTCTGCACCGGTATCTTCACAAGCTAATGCAATTTCTACCGGTCAATGGGCATTCGTATCAAATCAAATTCCTAGTGTTCAAAGCATTCTCTTAAGCGAGAGTGAAACGGGAAGTTTGAATCGGCCTCCAAAGTTGATGCACTTATACGAATATCCAGGATGGATTGATAGATTTCATACATATGTTCTTGGTCAGAATACAGAGTTGTGGTTGCGGTTCATCACAGATTTTGATCAAACAATAGAGGTTGCTGCATCATCTGCTGCTACATTTGCAGATCTTACCGAAGATCAAAAGAAAATCTATGATCTGGAAAAGAAGGCGTATGCCATTCTTACTCAGGCGTTGAGCAAAGATATTTATCATCAATTCGTCAGTTATAAGACAACTAAGAGGTTGTGGGACGCATTGAAAACAAGAGGCGTGGGAAATGAAGCGACACGTCAATTAAGAAAAGAACTGCTGAAGAAAGAGTTTGATGGTTTTACATGTATGGAGAATGAGTCGTTAGGTGACTTGACAAGTCGATTTAATCATTTGTTGACTGAATTGACAAATTTTGGGGTGGTTACAACTCCTGCAGAGATTGTGAAAAGGTTTGCAGATGCATTGCCACCTCAGTGGAATACTTTCTTGGAGATCATGAAGTACAATGGTACTTTGGCTACAACGAGTTTCAACGACTTTGTTCAAATACTGGAAAACAAGAATCAGGAAGAAACTCTGAAGGCAAAAAGAATTCCCGTGCCTCAAAATCCTGAAATGTACTTTGGAACTTCTAGTACTTCTACAAAACCGTCTTCACATGCTCCAATTCAAACAGCCTTTGTGACTAGCACAGACATGTATGGCAATACTATCCAAGTTCCGGTGCCTCCAAAGACAGACATGTATGGAAATCTGCTGGAACCAGTTCCTCAACATCAACAGCAAAGCCAACGACCTCTCAGACCAACTGATATGTTCGGAAATCCTTTACCAGTTCGATCTCCCGCAACAACAGACATGTATGGGAATCCACTTCCTCCTCAATCTACCGTACCAACAGACATGTATGGGAACCCACTTCCTCAACAACAGCAAGCATGTTATGGAAGTACATCATCTGCTGGTCAGCAATCTAAGCCAAATACAGTACGGCTCGACACCTCAAGCTTCTCTAAAGTTAGTGTGGAAGTAGCAAAGGAACACATGGAGCTGCTTAACACTTTGGTGAGCGCATACTGTGGGTTAGTGGAAGGTCAGATTGGCAACATTAATCTGACTCAAGAAGACTATCAGCAGATAGATAAAGAGGAGATAGAGATGATGGATATCAAGTGGGCCTTTGCAAGTGCTGTTAGACGAGCAAAGGATTTCATGGAGAGAACTGGCAGAACCAGCTTGGAAAGCAAGAAAGACACCAAGTATGGGTTCGATAAACAGGCTGTCAAGTGCTTCAATTGTGGGGAACGTGGTCATTTCAAGCGTGAATGTACAAGGCCATCTCAACATGGGAACCAGAATCCCTTCAGAGGTCAAGCGAGGAACAACGAGCGCACACTGGTGCCTGTCAACAACCAGGGTCAAGCAGGACCATCAAATGCCAACCAGGCACTTGTGGTTCAAGTAGATGAAGGTTGTGATTGGTCAATTCAGCTGAATAATGATGCTCCAGATGGAATAGCGTGTTTTGCTGAAATTGTCAAGGATCTTAAGCACACCAGTGGTGGAGAATCTTCCACCAATGGTGTTGAATCTTCTGAAGATGAAGACAGCTTCGGTTACAGTGGAAGTTCAGATGAAGAGTCCTCTGCTTCAGGCGATGATCATGTGGATGACACATCAACTGCGTCAGTCGATGCAAATATTGATGAACTTTTGGAGGAAGCTGCAGCAGGAATTCAAAGAAGATCTATTTTGGTGGATCAAGCTGCTTATTCTTCGTCTTCTCTCCATTCAGCCTTTATGGCTAATGTCGACAGTTCATCAAGTCAGGTATGTGTCGATGAACCCACTTCTGTTAGCTGTGATAACTGTGATAGTTTGCGTGTTAAATGTGCTGATTTGGATGCAAACATGTCTGAGTTGCAAGACAAACACGATGCTTTACAAGCAAGTTTGTTTGACTTGCAAGACAAACATGTTTCTGTGAATGATAGGTGGTGTGAATTGCAAAGCAAACACGGGGCTTTGCAAGAGAAATATGATGTGACTTTTATTCACAATCAGAAATTGACAGTTGATCTTTCAAAATGCACAGAAGCCAACATGTTTTATGAAAACCATGAAAAGGAATATAAATTGTTGGTGCACTTGTGTCTGTACTTTGTCTGTATTTTGTCTTGTTACTGAACGATGTCTTTGTTAGTCTGTAAGTTTGACCAAGTCAACCATCCTCCGGTTTGACTTGGCCAAACAGTCAACATTATGTTTGTAATTTGTTTGGTTCAAAGGATGTGTCATCGAAGGATCACTTATATCCTTCGATGATGAGCTCGATAGATAGCTTTCGATAGATGGACCACGAAAGATCCCATCTTTCGTGGTACATGTTGATCTTTCGAGCTGTTCCTGGTCGAAAGATGATCTTTCGACCGGTCTGCATGATCCTTCGACCAGACCTGCTGTGTTCGGGTATAAATACCCGTGTGTTGTGTTCATTTCGATAGCTGGATAGATAGGGAAAACAGAGAACACACACATACTGTTAGAGAGAGTTTATAGAGCTGATCTGTAAACCTTGTGCTTGTAACTGGACCATTCATACGTATTAATACAGAGGTGTTAATCGGTGAACCTTGCGTGTCGTGTTATTGCGTGTTCTATCTCGGTTTGCTATCTCGGTTGGATTCCGCACAACCGGGTTGGTTTGTACACAAGGATTAGGCGACTAGATCCTCCCCTAGCCGGACCTACAAGTTGTATCAGAGCCTTGGCTCTTCTCCTTGTTAAAACCGAGAGTTTTCGGACTGTTTTTCGGGTTTAAAAAGTTCACTATTTTCTGGAAAATCTCGTTATTTTGCCTTGTGTTTGACTTAAAACCTTGTTATTCTTCATGTTGACATGTTAGTTGTTGGTTTTTGTTAAACATTTTAGCAAAATCTTGTGTTTGGAAGTTTGTATTTCACGAAAATTTATAAGTGTTCTTGTTATCTTCATAGTGTTCTTCATAATATTACACCTTTTGATCTTAAGAATTTTAAACTTCAAAGTGTTTGTGCATTGGAAAGTGTAAACTGATTAAAATATTGGGATCATTACCCGGTTGGTGAAAGACCTGCATGTTCAGACCTGAAAGATATGGTCTGAACATACTTTCTGCCGAAAGTTCTCACCAACCCGTCAACTTTTCACCAAACTGTCTCATTTGTCAACTGTGTCAGAGCTAGTTCGAAAGATATCATTCGAAGTCGAAAGATTATCTTTCGACCAAAGGAGGTTCGACAGATAGTCATCCTTCGAGCATCCTTCGAAGTGTGAGACTTATCTTTCGGACCAAGGAATATTTTCGAAACATATATCTTTCGGTCCACTGCTCATTTTCGAAAGACTAGGATCCTTCGACTGGGGAGTCTTTCGAAGTCATCTTTCGTGTGTATCTTTCGGTCTACAGTACTTTTTCGAAAGATAAGGATCCTTCGTTGGAGAATCTTTTGAAAAACATTGTTCGAAATTCAACAGAGATCTTTCGAACCCTGTTGATCCTTCGAACAGGTGTTGATCTTTCGATCATTAGTCTGTTTGTGTTTAACAATTTGTGTTTTTCAAGTGTCTTTCGACAGGTATCTTTCGGCTGATCAAAAATGAATCCAAGATGGGGTACTATGGTAAATACGGATATGTATTTTGGTGCTCCGTCATCTT
This sequence comes from Helianthus tuberosus, assembly GCA_030545235.1. Taxonomy (NCBI): domain Eukaryota; kingdom Viridiplantae; phylum Streptophyta; class Magnoliopsida; order Asterales; family Asteraceae; genus Helianthus; species Helianthus tuberosus. The sequence goes on from JARYGA010024001.1 coordinate 12,945, forward strand.
CCGCATCAGTATCTTCTCAAGCTAATGCCATGTCTACCGGTCAATGGGAATTTGTATCAAATCAAACTCCAAGTATTCAAAGCATTCTCTTAAGTGAGAGTGAAACGGGAAGTTTAAATCGGCCTCCCAAGTTGATGCATTTATATGAATATCCAGGATGGATTGATAGATTTCATACATACGTTCTTGGTCAGAATACAGAGTTGTGGTTGCGGTTCATTACAGATTTTGATCAAACAATAGAGGTTGCTGCATCATCTGCTGCTACGTTTGCAGACCTCACAGAAGATCAAAAGAAGATCTATGACTTGGAAAAGAAGGCGTATGCCATTCTTACTCAAGCATTGAGTAAAGACATTTATCATCAGTTTGTCAGTTACAAGACAACGAAGAGGTTGTGGGACGCGTTGAAGACAAGGGGCGTAGGAAATGAAGCGACACGCCAATTGAGAAAAGAACTGCTGAAGAAAGAGTTTGATGGCTTTATCTGTATGGAGAATGAGTCTTTAGGAGACTTGACGAGTAGATTTAATCATCTACTGACTGAATTGTCAAACTTTGAGGTTGTTGTAACTCCAGCAGAGATTGTAAAGAAGTTTGCAGATGCATTGCCACCTCAGTGGAATACATTCTTAGAAATCATGAAGTATAATGGCACGTTAGCTACAACAAGTTTCAATGACTTTGTTCAAATTCTGGAGAACAAGAATCAGGAAGAAACTCTGAAGGCGAAAAGAGTTGTTGTGCCACAAAATCCAGAGATGTATTATGGAACTTCAAGCACTTCTGCAAAACCTGCTTCACACGCTCCAATTCAAACAGCGTTTGTGTCTACCACAGACATGTTTGGAAATACTATCCAAGTTCCAGTCAAGCCTGCACGAACAGATATGTATGGGAATCCGCTTGATCCAGTTCCTCAACCAGCACCACAACAGCAAAGCCAACAAATTATCAGAGCAACCGACATGTATGGGAATCCACTTCCTCCTCCTCCTGTTCAATCTACCGTACCAACAGACATGTACGGGAATCCACTTCATCCTCCACAGCAGCAAGCTTGTTATGGAAGTACATCATCTGCTAGTCAGCAATCTAAGCCAAATACAGTACGGCTCGACACTTCAAGCTTCTCAAAAGTTAGTGTGGAAGTAGCTAAGGAACACATGGAGCTGCTAAACACTTTGGTGAGCGCATACTGTGGTTTAGTAGAAGGTCAGATTGGCAACATTAATCTGACTCAAGAAGACTATCAGCAGATAGACAAGGAAGAGATGGAGATGATGGATATTAAGTGGGCCTTTGCCAGTGCTGTTAGGCGAGCAAAGGATTTCATGGAATGACCACGTTCACCACAATTGAAACACTTAACAGCCTGCTTATCAAACCCATACTTGGTGTCTTTCTTGCTCTCCAAGCTGGTTCTGCCTGTTCTTTCCATGAAATCCTTTGCTCGCCTAACAGCACTGGCAAAGGCCCACTTGATGTCCATCATCTCCATCTCCTCTTTATCGATCTGCTGATAGTCTTCTTGTGTCAGATTAATGTTACCAATCTGACCTTCCACTAATCCACAGTATTCGCTCACCAAAGTGTTTAGCAGCTCCATGTGTTCCTTTGCTACTTCCACACTGACTTTAGAAAAGCTTGAGGTGTCGAGCCGTACTGTATTTGGCTTTGACTGTTGACCAGCAGATGATGTGCTTCCATAACAAGCTTGCTGTTGAGGAGGAAGTGGATTCCCATACATGTCTGTTGGTACGGTAGATTGAGGAGGAAGTGGATTCCCATACATGTCTGTTGTTCCGGGAGATCGAACTGGTAATGGATTTCCGAACATATCAGTTGGTCTGAGAGGTCGTTGGCTTTGTTGTTGTGGTACTGATTGAGGGACTGGTTCAAGCGGATTTCCATACATGTCTGTTTTTGGAGGGACCGGAACTTGGATAGTATTGCCATACATGTCAGTGCTAGTCACAAACGCTGTTTGAATTGGAGCATGCGAAGAAGGTTTCGTAGAAGTGCTAGACGTTCCATAATACATTTCAGGATTTTGTGGCACTGGAACTCTTTTTTCCTTGAGAGTTTCTTCCTGATTCTTGTTTTCCAGGATTTGAACAAAGTCATTGAAGCTTGTTGTAGCTAAAGTGCCATTGTACTTCATGATTTCCAAGAAAGTATTCCATTGAGGTGGCAACGCATCTGCAAACTTTTTCACAATCTCTGCTGAAGCTGTAACAACCTCAAAATTTGACAATTCAGTCAGCAGATGATTAAATCGACTTGTCAAATCTCCTAAAGATTCATTCTCTATACAAGTAAAACCATCAAACTCTTTCTTCAGCAGTTCTTTTCTCAATTGACGTGTCGCTTCATTTCCTACGCCCCTTGTCTTCAACGCGTCCCACAACCTCTTTGTCGTCTTGTAACTTACAAATTGATGATAAATATCTTTACTTAACGCCTAAGTAAGAATGGCATATGCCTTCTTTTCCAAACCATAGACCTTCTTCTGATCTTCCGTAAGATCTGCAAACGTAGCAGCAGATGATGCGGCAACCTCTATTGTTTGATCGAAATCTGTAATGAACCGCAACCACAATTCTGTATTTTGACCAAGAACGTATGTATGAAATCTATCAATCCATCCTGGATATTCATATAAGTGCATCAACTTTGGAGGCCGATTCAAACTTCCGGTTTCGCTCTCGCTTAAGAGAATGCTTTGAATACTTGGAGTTTGATTTGATACGAATGCCCATTGACCGGTAGAAGTTGCATTAGCTTGAGAAGATACCGGTGCGGGAGACGGAGTACCAAAATACATGTCTGTATTTACCAGAGTATTCCATCTTGGATTCATTTTTGATCAAAAATAATAAAACCTGAAAATCACAAACTTGTTAAACATAAACAGACTAAGTTCGAAAGATCAACACTTGCTCGAAGGATCAACAGTGTTCGAAAGATTACTGTTGAGTTTCGAACAATTGTTTTCGAAAGACTCCCCTATCGAAGGATCCTGGTCTTTCGAATAAGAGCAATAAAACGAAAGATGTATCTTTCGAAATGATTCCTTGGTTCGAAGGATGATTATCTATCGAACCTCCACTGATCGAAAGATGATCTTTCGACTTCGAAGGATATCTTTCGAACTGCTCTGACACAGTTGACAAAGAGTGACAGGTTGGTGAAAAAGGTGATGGGTTGGTAAATCTTTCGGCAGAAAGTATGGTCAGACCATGATTTTTACCAAAACCAAGATTTTGAACAATAAAATATTGCTGAAAATCAAAGTAACAACCCAGAAACTGGTCACCGGAGTAAGCCGGAGTTTGGCCGGAAATCACCAAACGCCTCAAAAACAGGTTTTTAAGTTACCCAACCCGTTCCTTAACACACCCGGTTAGTTTAGAACACGTTTTAACGTAAAGATAAGCTAGAAAAACAGTAAAAACGGCTGCAAAAACCAAGTGAGTTTTGTCCAAAACACTCCAAAGTCTTGTATAAACCCGGTTTTTAACAAGGAAAAGAGCCACGGCTCTGATACCACTTGTAGGTCCCTCGGAGGTTGAGGTTTAACCTATTCCTTGTTATGTCTAACACACTAGCAAGTGCGGAATCCAAGCTAGCATGCAAACCGAGATAGAACAAGCACAAACACAACACACAAACTTCACCGATTAACACCACTTGTATTAATACGTATGAAAGGTTCGGTTACAATGCAATGTTTACAAATCAGTTTTGCAAACTCTCTCAGTGTGTGTGTTCTCTCTGAATGTCTCTCTTCTGTCTATCTTTTTCTCTCTTTCGAACTCTACTCAAGTGAACACACAACATGGGTATATATACCCGAACACAGCATGTCTGGTCGAAGGATCAGACAGACTGATCGTAAGATCATCTGTCGACCAGGAACCCATCGAAGGATCACATATACCACGAAGGATGATATCCTTCGTGGTCTATCCTTCGAAGGTTATCTTTCGAGCTCATCGAAGGATCTAAACTATCCTTCGATGACACATCCTTCGACCCAAACATCTTTCAACCATTGTCTAAATGTTTGGCCAAGTCAAACCGGAGGATGGTTGACTTGGTCAAACTTACATGACATCGTTTTGTATCAAGACTAAATACAGACAAAGTACAGACACAAGTGCACCAACAATATCTTTCACAAGGAAGCGCTACTTCGATTCTTATCTTCCTTCAACAACTTTTGTAAGTGAGCAGCCTCTAGCTTCCTTGAAAACATGGCCATACGTATGCCACGCATCATTCAAGCAAGAAAAATTCTCAAACGGTCCCTCTCTAATGGTACCACCACTCCTGCATCTATGGACATCCCCAAAGGCTATTTTGCCATTTATGTTGGAGAACAAGAGAAGAAGCGGTTTGTGGTGTCTGTATCACTACTAAGCGAACCTACCTTTCAGGAGCTACTGCATCAGGCAGAAGAAGAGTTTGGGTACAACCATCCAATGGGCGGGCTCACGATTCCCTGTAGTGAAGATGTATTCACAGATCTGGCTTCTCGTTTGGGAGCATTTTGACTTGTATACATCTGTCTATATCTACAACAGTTTTGTAAACATCTAACCTGTAGGAACCATTTATAGTTGTAAATTTAGATCACTGATCCAGATGAATGAAATTTAATTTGGATATTATTTTGAGTTCATGGTATTCTATATTTTTATAACATGGTTTTATTTGAATAAGAAGCGAGTTAGTAGCTAGTTAAAAAGGTTTAACTGGATAGCTACACTGAGAATTACATGCTCTCACATTTAGATAAAACCTGACAATAAGAAGATGTTTATACCTAATCCAGATCCTGCCTTGTAAAAAGCATTGAAATAAAGCCAAGGTTACACGTGTACGAGTCCCGAACTTGTTAACAATACAGACTCAGTTTAAATGTTTTTCCTGTTTGAAATTTCTATTAATATAATTACCATGGTCAAGGAAAGAGTTCCCACTATAGAGTCTTAAGTGTTCTTAAATGAGCTAGCTAGTGTTTGAGGTTCACATAAATACCTGACTGGAACAAAAAGGAAAGATAGATGTAATGGTGGCAGTCCAGAATTTGAGGTCAGCATAAACACTGAGCTTCAGAGATATTGAAGATAATAATCGCTAGCGCTCAACAACTTTACGGAACTTCTTAAACCTCCACGTAACGAAGGCATTCTAGAGTTTTTACTCATCTTATGTATTGATCAGCTAGTGTGAGGCAGTCAATAAACAATTTTCAGGACGCTCAGGTTCCTTGGAAACATAACTCCCTAAGAAATTAAGACTGTATATTTGCTACTTTCAATCAGCAATCTTGAATTAGAGGGTAATTTCCGTTTTTTTTTATATTTAAGCATCGATGTTAGTGGTTAAAGCTGTAGTTTAAACACTAGTTTGGATAACCAAGTCTAATGCAGATCACTAGGTGGGAGGACACAGTGTCCTACAAGTGATAATTGTTGACTCAATCATCAAGACAAAGCCATGTGACATTGGCCTTCTTCACTACTTATTGTACTCAAGGCCATATAATTATTCATGTTGATATCCTGTTTGGATTGTGATTGAATATCGATGTCCACAAATTCTTTATAATTTTATTTTCAAGATACAAGACCATGTGTGTTTGTTTTCTCATCCATGTGCCCCTGTCTATTATGTACCTCATTATATCTTCTTGGTATATATATATATATATATATATCATTCAACATGCACAATACACCCACATCTTCCTGGAAAATCATCTACAATATCACCCAACCAGAAGCAATACTTTGATTTTTTTTCCATAACAAACATTTCCAAGTGAAACAGACTCACACTATCTTGAAAATATGGCCATCCGTATGCCTCGTATCATTCAAGCAAAAAAAATTCTGAGGCGGTCATTATCTAATGGAAGCAGAACTCCAACATATACGGACATCCCAAAAGCCTATTTTGCAATTTATGTTGGGGAACAAGAGAAGAAGCGGCACGTGGTCCCGGTATCACTATTAAGCGAACCTTTGTTTCAGGACTTACTGCATCAGGCGGAGGAAGAGTTTGGGTACAACCACCCAATGGGCGCGCTCACAATTCCATGTAGTGAAGACGTATTCACGGATCTTGCTTCTCGTTTGGGAGCGTTCTGACATGTATACGTTTGTCTTTATAACCGCAGTTTTGTAAACAGCTAACAATTAGGAACACTTTATAGATAGATGTAAATAGAGAATTGTTCCAGTTGAATGAAATTTAACTTCGATGTATTTTTGATTTGAAGGAATCTTAACTTTTTTTAATTGCTGGTTTTCTTAAAAATACAAAGCTTGTGATCAGCTAGAGATAAAGGAAAACCAGTGGATACTTACAAAGAGAGTTACGTTTCTTATTTTGTCAACTAAATTTTACACCAGTAAGAGACATCCATTATACATAAGTCACTCACTGAACTAAAACAAAACAAACACATGTCCTCACATCATTTGTTAACAATATGGTCTCAGATTACAGCAGAGTGAAATTCAAATTATGATAATTACCTTGCAATGGAACGAATCTCACCTTTTAGAGTTTTACCTGTTCTTGTAATACTTGTAAATGATGTCCATATAAGCATGTCACTGGAACAACAAAGGCAACATATCTGACCACTACAATCATTAGACACGAAAAAATCAGCACACAACAACTTGACTACATGTACAAAGATGTGATTTAAAGGAGATGTTCTAAAAGTTCGCATGACATATGTAATGATCAACCTGGATGAGACATCCAAAGAACGTTTCCCGGAGGTTCTTGGTATTGCAAAACCCTACAAATCAAGAGATGATTAATTTATTTTTGATATATTCAATGGGCAAACTTTACATAGAGTTATATTTTATATATCTTTGTTGAGAATTAATAGATTAATGAATATCCTAGGGGCCAGGGACGATTTTCAAACCACTAATTTGGATAACCAGCTGAACCATCGGTCCTTAGGTGGTAAGACACAATGACCCAATATGGAATTTTTGGTTGAAATGCCAAGACACATGCATGTGATATTGGTCCTCCTATTCACTAGTTAATGTGATAAGAACTCTGACCATATATATTTCCTGGTATAGTCCTTCTTTGCTTGCCAGTGGAGATTGGTGTCCACAAAAGCAACCATAATTTTATTGTAGGGACCCAAAACCATGTGGGTCTGCTCTATCCTCCATATGTCACCGTCTATTGTGAAATGATCATTATATCCTGTTCTTATATAAAGCGTTCAGCATTCCCAATACAACCACATCAAAACTCATCTACGACATCATATCTTTCACAAGGAAGCGCTACTTCGATTCTTATCTTCCTTCAACAACTTTTGTAAGTGAGCAGCCTCTAGCTTCCTTGAAAACATGGCCATACGTATGCCACGCATCATTCAAGCAAGAAAAATTCTCAAACGGTCCCTCTCTAATGGTACCACCACTCCTGCATCTATGGACATCCCCAAAGGCTATTTTGCCATTTATGTTGGAGAACAAGAGAAGAAGCGGTTTGTGGTGTCTGTATCACTACTAAGCGAACCTACCTTTCAGGAGCTACTGCATCAGGCAGAAGAAGAGTTTGGGTACAACCATCCAATGGGCGGGCTCACGATTCCCTGTAGTGAAGATGTATTCACAGATCTGGCTTCTCGTTTGGGAGCATTTTGACTTGTATACATCTGTCTATATCTACAACAGTTTTGTAAACATCTAACCAGTAGGAACCATTTATAGTTGTAAATTTAGATCACTGATCCAGATGAATGAAATTTAATTTGGATATTATTTTGAGTTCATGGTATTCTATATTTTTATAACATGGTTTTATTTGAATAAGAAGCGAGTTAGTAGCTAGTTAAAAAGGTTTAACTGGATAGCTACACTGAGAATTACATGCTCTCACATTTAGATAAAACCTGACAATAAGAAGATGTTTATACCTAATCCAGATCCTGCCTTGTAAAAAGCATTGAAATAAAGCCAAGGTTACACGTGTACGAGTCCCGAACTTGTTAACAATACAGACTCAGTTTAAATGTTTCTCCTGTTTGAAATTTCTATTAATATAATTACCATGGTCAAGGAAAGAGTTCCCACTATAGAGTCTTAAGTGTTCTTAAATGAGCTAGCTAGTGTTTGAGGTTCACATAAATACCTGACTGGAACAAAAAGGAAAGATAGATGTAATGGTGGCAGTCCAGAATTCGAACTCATCTATGGAATGTTCATCTTTCGAGCTCATCGAAGGATATAAAACTATCCTTCGATGACACATCCTTCGACACAACCAGCTTACAATATTTTTCTAACTGTTTGGTCAAGTCAAACCAGGAGGATGGTTGACTTGGTCAAACTTACATCAACCTTACATTAAAGACATCGTTTTGTATCATGACAAAATACAGACAAAGTACAGACACAAGTGCACCAACAAACTCCCCCTTGGCTGTAGCTTTGTCTCGATCTTCGTGTCTTCAAGTCTTCGAGGCCGAGTCGAACCGAGCCGAGTCGCGTCCACACAAAGTGTATCAACAAACTCCCCCTTGGACGCTACTCGTGATGGTTCGTCTTCTGTGACTTTCATGTCGGAGGATCTTCAAAGTCTTCATGCGTCGTAAGTAGAAAGTGTATCAACGAACTCCCCATTTAACTTAGGTAGTGTGTCAATAAACTCCCTCTTAGATTGAACTCTCCATTGAGTCATGCTCGTGAATCTTTTGACTTGTCAATTCTTCAGATCCTTGTGGTGTTGATGAAGGGACAGCGGCAACTCGATCATTTTATCCTTTGAGTGCCTCCACTTCGTGTCTTCATTCCAAAGCTTTTCATCGAACATGTTCTCCTCGCCTTTAGCATCTGCACATGCAAGAAAGCTAAACGCATAATGAGAACAACCTCTTGGAATATAGTTAACATTCAAACTAACGACACATATGAGATCAAATCTCAATCAAACACCAACCGACAGCAGTTTGAAAGTTTAGAAAAATATTCAATTTAATCCTTTAAACTTTCAAAACTCGTTAACTTCGACTGTTTATGAAGATGCAATTGTTTTCCAGCTTACGATCAGGATTTTGGGTAGGATAGACTCGAGTTCCAACATCGGTCAATCAAAAATAATCTAGAAGAAAAATCTTTTTGGATTTTCTAAAGTTTAAATTAAAACACACCTAAAATCTTTTTGAAATTTTCATTTTTCAAATGTAAAGACAGAAAGCAATAAATAAATATATACAAAGATGCCTAAACAGAAAACATTAAATAAATATTTACAGACATTCTTTTTGCGAGTTTCGAGGGTAAGAGAATCATATCAGTGTACCGTCATGCCAAAACGCTCTTGTTTTTCAATTAGTTAACATTAAGATAAGCATCCTATAACAATTATCGGTATTGTTGTCCACATAAGCTCAACTTATCATTTGTAATCATGGCGAGGGGATACGTTAAGGTATAATTTATACTTACCAACCGGTGTTCATCCACATCACGACACATTCCCGTATCAAGGTATGCACGACGATTCATCTTACCGGTGAGTATACCAATTATCATCTGTTTGACCGTATAAAAGAATGTGAGAAACTCACTTATTTTGATTTGAAAACAAGCCCTATGTGATAGAATCACTTATTGATGAGGAACTTGATTTTCGATGCATGAGGGCACAAGAGCAAGTCCGTGAACAGGTCAGTACTTTCGTACAGCAGAGAGACGAACTTGGCTCCCGGAAAGAATTTGTGATACATTATCACTTATTTTGTTTGGACATGTGATTGTTGATCACTTATTGAGGTCGAATGCAATATGTACACGTATGTATAGTATCATGGAAGATCTAGACTTGCGTCCCCGTTATTTTTCGGTAAAAGATACAACCATGATACCCAGATGATAAGCAGCATAAAGACCGAATATTTCAGAACCTCGGCAATCTCTCAAACGAAATTTCGGTACTAAGACCATATGCCAATGAATGGTTCCCACCTGGTCTTCAGTCGATTTAAGTTTATATCACCCTACACACTTTGAAATGATTGTGAGCCTACCGATACATCTTATATAGAGCTGCTTATCGTTTTTTTTCATTTAAGGTTTAAAGAGGTTTGGACAGACCACTGATGTACTATCATATTCTCTTTTGCTCGCCAGGAAACTCATTTTTGCTTTTCTATTGTTTTTGTGTTTTTGAAATTTTTCGATGTTTTTGGATTTTCAGATTTTGGATTTACTCCCCCTAAAATCAACAAACTAAGATAAAATTTAAAAGACACAAGGATATTTACAAAAATGATTTTCCGATGTTGGTTAACTCATGTTTTACCTCAATGCCGTTTACCAAAATTAAGTTTTAATCAGAAATGATTTAGCGAATTTTGGAAAAATCAGTTGGCATGTCGGTAAGCGGTGCGGACCATGACAACATTGTCTGGCCAAAGAGTGCTGAACGAGATAATAATTCACAAAGCAGCTTAAATATCGACAAGTATAGGATAGATTAGAAATTTAAAACCGTATCCTGCAACTGCATCGTGCATTGCAAGGAATCTGAGTGCTCTCCCAAACTATATATCCACCCGGTGTGGATTTCAAAGACGAAATTTTCTGAGAAATCTCTTTATAGCAACAAGATCAGAAACCTTTGGGTCCGGCTGGTCTTCCACATTGCACCAGCGAAGGTCTTTGTCTTTCTCTTTCAGAAGTAGTGTGCGGTTGTTCAATCCAAGCCAAGGCATCCGCACACCCGGTTGGTTTGTTCAACAAACACATTTTCTTCAATCACACCACGACGAAATGTACACTGCACGTTCATTTTGTCGATTGTGAACTTCAGACGTGCTGCAGGCGTGTACTTTTCATTGAATCTATCCCGGGGACCCGATCAAAGCCTTGAACATTCACATTTTGAAATGATTTTCATTTTGTCGAAGCTTTTCAATCTCTTTCAACAGACATTTCTGTTTCCCTTTACTTTTTCTCTCCATCAAAGGCAGCAATTTCTTCTGTTGCCTATTTTGTGCAAGGATGCTCCACTATCAACAATCTTACGACTATCGAAAGTTCCTCCTGGAATATCCTACACACTCACTCAAAGATTAGTTGGAGAGGGGGACCCAAGCCTTTGTGGACTTGGGTCGTCCTTGATCATCAAGAAAAGTGATTTCAATCACTTGATGATTAGGAAAAAGAACCTGTGGTGCTCCCCCTGACTGAATTACCTGTTTTTGTTTCCAAGCTGTTTGTCCTTTACCAGTATTTGTATTAATTGTTTTAGCATTTACTGGTTTTACAGATTTAGGTTTTGCTTGAACAGGTTTTTCTTCTTTGACCTCTGATTTTAAGGCCTTTTCAATTACCTTTTGATTCTTTTGTTTTAACTTCTTTTCCCTTTCTTTCAAGACACGCGGGTCTTGTTTCGGGGAAAATGATCGTTTTTGGTAATTGGTTTCTTGGGGAGCACTTGTTTTTGCCTTCAACTTTTGCAGGTATGGGCAGTATCTTACAATATGCCCAATTGTGCCACACTCAAAACACATTCTCCGCTCTACAAACCTCGGAGAAACATGTTGATGATCAGACGGAGAACCAGACAATGAACTTTGTGATCTAGACGTGCTTGGACCTAAATCAGCTCCGTTGGTGTGTTGGGTGTAGTTATTCTGATCATTTCGTTTTAAAATTCTAACTTGTTTTACAAAATCAATGTTAGATTTATCCTGAAATGTTTCAAGTTTATCTGAACCCGTGGATCCAACAAAGTTCACTTTCGGTTCTCTTTTCTTAACAGGAGCTCTTTTGTTTTGCACCCATTGTTGTTGAACCTTAGGTGCTTGAACATTTTTGTTCTGAGCCTTCTTTCCCTGTACCTTACCTTTTCCGGAATTGACTTGTTGTTTTCGCTCAACTTGTAGTTTTTGGTTTCCGTATTGTTTTCTAATTTGTTCACACGGAATTGGATCACATTGAGTGACGGTAACTTTGCCACTTTTGTTCCCCAAAAACTTATCAGTGCATCCTTCAAAAATTTGCTCAATTAAATCTTGATTTACATTTTTAATTGGAAAATCTTTGTTAGAGTAGATTTTGCTATCTCCTTTGAGCGTGTACAACAAGTTACTCCCTTCAAAACTTGATACAATCGACTCCATTTCTTTTGACATTTCAGTCTTACTCGGTTTCACTGGTGGATCACACAGGATGTGATTCTCGATTGGAATATCTGTTGTAACCGAGTTAGACTGTTGGTTCAAAATTTCATCAGATTCATCATCCGAAGAATCAGTATCCTCAACAACGGGAGGACTCTGTTCCTTAACACACGATGAATCTGTCACGCTTTTCTCAGATTCTGATTGACCCGAGGATGATGTACCAGTTGTGAACCCGAGGCCTGCTGCAAAGTCATCTAGACCGAGTGGCACAGTAGGTTCAAAACGGGGCATATCCTCGTCATCAGGCAATTTTGAGTAATTGTGATTCATTCGGGGAGGACATGATTTGAATCCCATACACTTCTTATCCCCCTTTTTCTTTTGAACATCAATAATGTGATCCAATACATAGCGGGAATTGGAATAACTTTCCAATTTCTGCTTGATTGTTTCACATTCACATCGAGCGGTTGCCAACTCTACCATCTGCTTTTCAATTGTGTCTATAAGATCATTGTTAGCATGTTGTTTTCGCAAAACAGCTTTTTGTAATTCTGAAACATCATGTCTTAATGACGCAATTGTTGTTTTAAATTCCTTTTCATTTCTGGTTAAAAACACGTTAGCTTCAGTTGCTTTAGCAAGATCTACAATCAATTGTTGATTGTGTTTGTGTGTGATTTCAAACTGACTTTCCTTTTCTGCCTATTTAACATTTAAACTATCACACTTTTCACAGCTAACTACAGTGGGTTCATCGACACATACCTGACCTGATGAACTGTCGACATTAGCCATAAAGGCTGAATGGAGAGAAGACGAAGAGTAAGCAGCTTGATCCATCAAATTAGATCTTCTTTCAGTTCCTGCTGCAGCTTCTTCCAAAAGCTCATCAATATTTGCATCGACTGACGCACTTGATGTCTCATCCACATGATCATTTCCTGAAGTGGAGGATTCTTCATCTGAGCTTCCACTATAACCAGAACTGTCTTCATCTTCAGAAGATGCAACACCATTTGTGGAAGATTCTCCACCACTGGCGTGCTTTAAATCCTTTACGACTTCAGCAAAACATGCTGTTCCACCATTTCCTCCTTCTCCAAGCTGAAGCGACCAATCACAACCCTCATCTATTTGAACCACCAGCCCCCGGTTGGCATTTGATTGGCCTTGGTTGTTGACAGGTATCAACGTACGAACATTGTTCCCGTTCTGGTTCTGCTGGTTGCCTTGATTTCTGAACGGATTTTGATTTCCATGCTGAGCTGGTCTTGTGCATTCCCTTTTGAAATGACCCCGTTCGCCACAGTTAAAGCACTTGACAGCTTGCTTGTCGAACCCATACTTGGTGTGTTTCTTGTTTTCGAAGTTGGTTCTCCCTGTCCTTTCCATAAACTCCTTTGCTCTTCGAATTGCACTAGCAAGAGCCCATTTGATATCCATCATTTCAAACTCTTCTTTATCCACTTGCTGATAATCTTCATTGGTTAGATTGATATTCCCAATCTGACCTGCGATCAATCCACTATAAGCACTAACCAAGGTATTCAACATCTCCATATGCTCCTTGGCTACTTCGACACTGACTTTGGAAAAGTTGGAAGTGTCTAATCTGACTGTGTTAGGATTGGAAGTGGCTTGAAAGTTTGAAGAGCTTCCATAAAACCCTTGCTGTTGCGGTTGTTGCTGCTGAGCTTTCGGTTGCACATCTGGTCTTGAATACATCATCGTGTATGCTGAAGGATCAAACTGATCTGTTGTGGAAGGTCCGGTGCTTGAGATGAAAGCTGTTTGAAGCTTCGCGTGTTGAGAAGCTGGTTTTTCTCCACTGATACCTCCTACAATCCCAAAGTACATTTCTGGATTTTGAGGAGTTTGTGTTCTTTTTGCTTTAAGCTTTTCTTCTACATCCTTATTCTCCAATCTTTGAATTAATTCATAAACGGTGATTGTGTCTAGAACACCATTTTCTTTGAGAATTTCAAGATAACTGCTCCACTTTGCTGGTAAGCTATCAGCGAATCTCTTCACCAATTCTTGTGGAGTGGCAGTGACTTTAAAGGCAAACATCTCGCTCAACAAGTGATGGAACCTTGTAGATAACTCTGCCAAAGTCTCATTCTCCAAACACGTGAATCCTTCAAACTCTTTCTTCAGTAATTCTTGCTTGATCTTTCTAGATTGAGCATTTCCTTCACACCGTAACGTGAGCATATCCCACAAGCTTTTAGTAGTCGTGCAGTAAACAAACTGGTGGTAAATGTCTTTATGAAGAGCTTGTGTGAGAATCATGAATGCTTTCTTTTCTAACTCAAACTTCTTCTTATCTTCTTCAGACAAAGTGCTGTAAGTTTGTGGATTAGATCCTGCAACTTCCAACTCATTTTCAAAAGCTGTGAAGAAGCACATCCATAGATCTTGACCTTGTCCCTGAACATAAGTTCTCAGCCTTTCTTTCCACCATCCCCAATCATTGATGTGATTTAACTTTGGCGGTTTTGTGCTTGTACCAGTTTCACTGTCGTTCTGCATCATAGATTGAATGATGTTGCTTTGATTTGTGACCAAAGCCCATTGATTTGCAGTTATCATTGCAGCTTGAGGTGGGGCAATAGCTCGCATCCATGCAGTTTTGTCGAAATCTGACGTAGATTGCATAGCTGATGATTGTGGAGTCGAAGTTATTTGAGTCCACGCGGTTGGATCCCACTGACCGTTTGTTCCCATTTTATGAAAATTAATATATTAAGTAAAAATTGATTTAAAAATTGAAAAATAAGTTTTCTCCTTTTAAAAATTTAATTTTCACAAACTATGTTAAAATCTCCAAGGATAACAACCAGCCGAAGGATCAAGAATCGAAAGACCTGAAAAGCACAACCTGTTAAACTTAAACAGACAAGGATCGAAAGATCAACACCTGTTCGAAAGATAGACACTTGTTCGAAGGATCAACAGTGTTCGAAAGATCACTGTTGAGTTTCGAACAATGACTTCGAAAGATTCACCAAGACGAAGGATCCTTATCTTTCGAAATGTAACAGTAGCTCGAACAATATATCCTTCGAAAAGATTCC
>JARYGA010024002.1:0-41448 GCA_030545235.1 Helianthus tuberosus
AAAAACAAGATGTTGCTTGTTATTCCATGTTCAGCATCCCAATCCTAGAGACCAAACTTTCAAAAGTGGCTGTATCAAGTGCTTTTGTGAGCACATCAGCCAGCTGGTCTTTAGTTGAGACATGATGTAGAGAAATCAAACCTTTTTCATAGCAATCCCTCACAAAGTGATGTCTGATGTCGATGTGTTTGGTGGTTGAGTGGGAAACTGGATTTTTGATGATATTTTCTGCTGCCTGGCTGTCCAACATGAGTGGTGTCTTTAAGGCAGTGATACCAAAATCCAGCAACTGATTTTGAAGCCACAGGAGTTGGGCTGTACAGCTTGCAGCAGCAATGTATTCAGCTTCAGCAGTGGATGTTGAAACAGCTGCTTGCTTTTTGCTTTGCCATGAAACTAAGCAATCACCTAGAAACTGGCACCCTCCTGATGTGGACTTCCTCGTGGTGTGACATCCAGCAAAGTCACTGTCTGAGAAACCTGAAAGCTTGATGTTCCCATTAGCTGGATACCAGATACCAAGTGTGGGAGCACCTTTTATGTATCTGAAGATCCTTTTTACAGCAATGAGATTTGATTTTCTGGGAACTGGTTGACTTCTTGCACAGACACATGTTGCAAACATGATGTCTGGTCTAGATGCAGTTAGGTATAATAAAGACCCAATCATGCTTCTATAAAGTGTTTGGTCAATCAGCTCATCCTTTTCATCAGACATGACCAGCTTATTTGTTGCCATGGGTGTGCTGCATGGTTTACAATCATTCATATCAAATTTTGTCAAAAGTAATTTAGCATATTTGCTTTGATGAATGAAAGTTCCATTTTGCATTTGCTGAACTTGGAGACCAAGAAAGCATTGTAGCTCACCCATTGCACTCATTTCAAACTCAGCTGTCATGAGTTCTCTAAACTCTTCACACATTGAGTTACATGTGCTTCCAAAAATAATGTCATCCACATAAATCTGGACAATCATTAAATCCTTCCCTCTCCATTTTAAAGACAGTGTTTTATCAATGGTACCTCTTTTGAAACCATTTGAGAGTAGGAAGTTGGAAAGAGTTTCATACCAGGCCCTTGGTGCTTGTTTCAGGCCATACAAGGCTTTGTTTAGCCTATAGACATGATCTGGATAAAATGGATCCTCAAAACCTGGAGGTTGACAAACATACACCTCTTCTTGAATTGTACCATAGAGGAAAGCACTTTTGATATCCATTTGAAACACCTTCATATTGTGGTTGACAGCAAAGGCCAGGAACAGTCTAATGGCTTCCAATCTTGCAACAGGGGCAAATGTTTCATCATAATCAATCCCCTCTTCCTGTCTGTAACCTTGAACCACAAGCCTGGCTTTATTCTTGACAACAATACCCCTTTCATCAGTTTTGTTCTTGAAGACCCACTTTGTGCCAAGGGGACTAACCTCTTCTGGCAGTGGTACAAGCTCCCATACTTGTTGTCTTTTAAACTGTTGGAGCTCTTCTTGCATGGCTTCTACCCAGCTGTTGTCTTTCAGTGCCTCTTGGTACTTGACTGGCTGATGGAGTGATAGAAAACCAGCAAAAAGACAAATGTTTTGGGTTTGGCTTCTTGTGAGCACTCCCTCATTTATGTTGCCAATGATTTGATCAGGTGGATGAGATCTCAAGAAGATTAAATCTCCTTGGTATGGTATGATGGCATTTGTTGGTGAAGGCTGCAAATGTGTATCATCTGAGCTAACCACTGCTGGGGACTTTGATGATCTAGCAGTGGCTTCAAAAGGTGGTGGAATAGGAGGTAATGAAGTGGACAACTGCTGACTTTTATCCACTGTTTGAGGACTTTTGTCAGCAGTGTTTGAGGATGTGGAAGCAGTGGTTGATGGGCTACTTTGGTCAATAACTATTGAGGTAGCAGTGGTTGATTTTTGACAACTGTTTTGAACAGCTGGTGCTTTTCCCTTTGTGGTAGACCTTTGAGGGATGATGATTTCATACCCATAGTCTGGTGTTGTATCCTCTGATGGACCTGCACTGTTAGTCTTGACAGCAGTATTTTCAAAAGTAAATTTTTCAAGATCAAACAGATCTGCAGGGTTTGCTGGGATTTTCATTGATGAAAGTTCATTAAACTTAACATTCAAAGTCTCTTCCACTACCTTGGTCCGTGTGTTGAACACTTTGTAGGCCTTGGCAGTGGTTGAGTATCCCAGATGATAACCACAATCAATTTTGGCTGCAAACTTTGAAATGGAATCTTTTAAGTTCAAAATAAAGCATGGGCAGCCAAACACCTTGAAGTATGAAATCAGTGGTTTAATTTTATACAGAATTTCATAGGCAGTCTTTTTGTGCCTGGGGTTTATTAAAACTCTGTTCTGAACATAGCAAGCAGTGTTTACTGCCTCTGCCCAGAAGGTTAATGGCAAACCTGAATCTGCTAGCATGGTTCTGGCAGCCTCAATCAGAGTTCTGTTCTTCCTTTCCACTACCCCATTCTGCTCTGGTGTTCTAGGGATACTGTACTGCCTTACAATCCCTTTCTTCACACAAAAGGCATCCAACTCCCTATTTTTGAATTCTGTGCCATTGTCACTCCTGAAGCTTTTCACTAGAAGGTCAAATTGCTTTTCAACCTGTGTTACAAAGTCTTGCAAAATGCCTGCAGTCTCATCTTTTGAGTGTAAAAAGAACGTCCATGTAAACCTAGAAAAGTCATCAACAATAACCAAACAATATCTTTTCTTTTTGAGGCTCATGACTTGAACTGGGCCAAACAAATCCATGTGTAGCATTTGCAAACACTGGGTTGTTTTGGACTCTTCAATGGACTTGTAAGAACTTTTATGCTGTTTTCCTTTTAAACAGGAAATGCAATGTTCAAGACATGAAAACAATTTTTGTGGCAGGCCTCTCACCAAACCATTTTTTGAAATTTCTGTGATTGTCTTAAGATTTGTGTGCCCCAGCCTTCTGTGCCAAAGTTCTGTCTCTTTGTTAGAGGCAGCTGAGAACAGACAGGCATCAGCTCTGGGACACTCTTTTGACATATCAACAACATAAACATTGCCACTTCTTTGAGCAACAAGTTTAGTTTGACCAGTTTTGATTATTGCTTCAATCTTTTTGACCATTTCTGGTCCAACAATCCTACAACAATCTTTTATGAAGAATGACCCAAATCCCTTGTCACTCATTTGGGACACACTCAGAAGGTTGAATTTTAGATTGTCTATTAGATTGATATTTTCAAATTTTACTTTACCAGACTGCACTGTACCAGACCCCAGAACTTTCCCTTTACTATTATTCCCAAAAGATATATCACCCCCACCATGGATTTTAAAGTCTTTGAGGAGGGCTTTACATCCTGTCATGTGCCTGGAGCCTCCACTATCTACATACCAAAGACTATCAAAGCATGCAGAAGCTCCCTTGGCAGCTGCCATCATTGCACAATCACATTGATGATCTTCATCATCATCAGCTTTTACCCTCTTTTCACCAGCCTTTTCTTCTTTCTCTTCTTCTTTGTCCTCTATGGACCATGGATCTGTCATTGGTTCAATCAGGGTACCTGAACTTTCTCCCAACAGTATTTCACCAGCCACAGCAGTAACCACTTCTTCAGTCACCTCTTCCACTGTTTCACAACTCTGCTGCTCCTCCTCAGTTTCAACCCCCTCCTGTATTGACTCTAATGCCATTAAACAAAACTCATCATGAGAAGAATCATTAGAAGCATAGAGTGCAAAATTTTCATCACTAAGATCTTCAGGCATACTGCTCCAATCAACAAACCCTTGAGTGAAAAAACTTTGTTGATCTGGTTGTGCTGCTGCTGGAGCAGTGGTTTGAGGTGCAACAGGTTGCACTTGTACCTGTGGAGCAGGGGTTTGAACATATTGGATTTGTGGAACAGTAGTTTGGACATAGTGTACTGGCACAGGGGCAGCAGCATAGTGAGCAGTGTTCACTTGAGCTGCTGGGGTATACTGGGCATAGTGCACAGTGCTTTGGTTTTGAGGTCTAGGATTTAAGCTAGGATGAGTAATTATGGGACCAGTAGTTTGACTCCTACATTCCCTAGCGAAATGTCCCAACCTATTACACTTGTAGCACTTGATTTTCGATTTATCCAACCCAACCCTTAGATTCCCATGCAAACCTGGGAATTTTCGCCCTGTTCTCTTGTAAAATTTGCTAGTTCTAACACTTAGCAAAGCTAGTTGGTGCAGGATGTCCATTTCCTCTAAGTCAGTGGGATCGAAATGTTGTAAATCATTGAGTTCAAAGCTTAGATTATCTGACATCTGGTTTTCATTTGCAGTGAATGCATAACTAGCAGAGTGAGGATCAGGGTTGTTGAAATTTGCACCAGCAGTTATATCAATGAAGTGATCATAACCCTGGTCCTTACCACTGCTCCCAGATTCTTCTTGACCCAGAAGAGCAGCATTACCGAAAGTGTAATCATCGGTAACTTTTCCTGACTCTTGTAACCTCCTTTTCTGGTTCAACTCCCTTTCGTAGGTCAGGAGTCGACCGTGGAGTTGGGTCAAGGTCAGATTCTTGAATTCAGGTGAGTTTCGGGTGACAAAAGCTATAGTGTCCCATTTTTCTGGCAGTGACCTGAGGAACCTGCTATTTTGAGTTGAGTTTGTAAAAGTGGTGTTAACAAGCCTCAGTTCACTGATGAGACAACTAAAACGCTCAAATTGTTGCGTTAGTGATTCACCTTTAACGTAGCAAAATGTTTCATACTGTTGGTTCAGGATTTCCCTATTGTTTTCTATGACTTCTTCAGTTCCCCCAAACTGTTCCTTAAGTGCGTCCCATAATTCTTTGGCACTGTTACAGTGTAACAGTCCAGCATATATCTCATTGGGCAGCGCTGATGCTATGATGCTAAAAGCTTTAGCATCTAGTTCGATCTTTTGAAAGTCGGTTTAGGTATAATTTTCAACTGGTTTTGGAACGAACTTTTTAGCATCTTCAGCGCTTGGCACTGAAGGAACATGGGGACCATAAATGACAGACCTCCAACAACCTGTGCTTTGTTGAGCAAGGATGTGACCCATCCTTCTCTGCCAGATGTTGTACTCATTTCTTTTTAGCATAGGTGGTTTAAAAAGTGAGCCGATGTTGTTTTTATCATCCTGAGATTGTGACGTCATTCTTGTTGTTTTACAGACACTGAGAAATCAACTTTAATGGTGATTAATCCTTGCTCTGTTTTTCAACGGACGAACAAACGATCAGTATCAACTGTTATGAGCTGAACTGTTTTCGTCAAAATGATTGTTAAATCAAATTTGACTGTCCAAGCTCTGATACCAATTGTTGGATCTGAGTTTGTTTTTGATTGTATTTTCGTTTGAAATTAAGATGGAAATGAAAGAGTTGTGCAGCGGAATTAAGATGAAAACAAACTTTGCATACAATCAAACGAGAGTAATACTTTAATCAAACATCTTTACACAATGAATCGAAAGATTGAATTTATTTCAACAATGATTACAATGATTGATGAATGAATGCAAACTCCCCCTCAGCCAGAGCTCAGTAGTTTGTTCGTGCAAAGAAGACGATGTTGTGAAAGAGCTAATAGAACAGTACAAAGTATTGAACTATTTATAGGCACTTGCAAACTACTGAGCATCTTTAGCTGACGTCACCATGAAAGTGACATCTAACCTCCTAACAAACTCTAACCTCTGATCAATACAAACACTGATGTACTAACTACTGTTATTACAATTCATTACATAAAAGACACTTAAACAGCTGCTGCATCCTTCCACTGCTGTGAACCCAGCAGTGCTTGTCCGGATCAGCTGTACTTGACTCAAGGCAGTAGATAGACTCAGCAGAGCTTTGTTCTTTCATCAGTCTTTGACATTGGGCAGTAGATGCAAGGCAGCAGTTATAGGTCAGCACTTAGTAAGATCAGCAGATAGGAGGTCAGCAGATACGAAACCACTTTCAAGGGGAGAGATTTGTATGAACCAACTGTAATCGTCTGCTTATTCTGGATCCACTGCTCTGATCCAGTTTTGGCTTTAATTATTTGTTCCTCTGATAGGGTTCCATCCCAACATTACAAAAGTTTAACTATGCATGCATGTATACTAAACCTCCCCTCAGCCTGAGTTCACTAGTTTGTTCGTACAAGATGATTGGTGAAAAAGAGCTAAAAGAACAGTACAGGTATTGTTATATTTATAGTACAAATCTAACCACTGAGTGCTGATATCACCTAGACAGTGACATCTAACAGACTAATAACCTCTAAACACTGATACTAATTAACATTGTTACATTGATAAATGCTGATAACTAAACACTGATGCTCTTGTCCGTTGTTATTGCCCAAGCATTGATGTTGCAGATCAGTGCTTTCTTCTTAGATTGATCAGACCTTTGAATCAGCAGTGCTTAGTCTTCATTAGGGCTTTGGTAATCAGCAGTAGATAAGTCTTCATCAGTCTTTGTAACCAGCGGTCTTTAGGAACCAGTTGTTGAGTAGATCAGCCTTTAGGATGATCAGCTAATAAAAACACTGCCATTTGAGGGAACTTAGAAAATGCACTGCTTATTGTGGATCAACTGTTGAGAACCAGTTTTGGCTTTCTGTATCATATGTTCTTCAAGTACTGATTGCATGGGCCAACATCAAGAGAAAACGATTTGAAGTATGAAAACAATGAGAATGATTTTCAGCCATAAGATCTTTGTGATTTGTGGCTAAGATGATGCGGTGACATTTTTGTAAATAACGAGAACCGTAGAACTACCAGGAGGGGTAAAATTGGAAGATCTAAACAAGGGTGCACATGCTAATCCCATGTCATTTTCCCCCATCATATTTAAATGCTAATAACTTTTTTATACGTGATTATTTTTCTAAAAAAATTACACCATAAAACTCAGCGTTTTTTCTTTCCAACGAGTATACTATTGATATACTTTTTGAAAAAAAATGAACTGGGTTTTTAAGGCATTTTTCTGAACTGGGTGTTTTATGGTGTTTTTAACTAGGTATTTTCAAGGCGTTTTTCTGAACTGTGTGTTTTTATGGCGTTCTATCTAGGTATTTTCTTGGCTTTTTTTTGAACGGAGCGTTTTTATGGTGTTTTCAATTGAGTTTCTCATGATATTTTTCTGAACTGGGTGTTTTATGGCGTTTTCAACTGGGTATTTTCATTGCGTTTTTTTCTGAATTGGGTGTTTTATGGCGTTTTTATTTGAGTTCATGTCATTTTTTAATTCCAAATATATAGCAATAGTATACTCATTGGAAAGATAATAAAACACTCGATTTTATGGTGTAATTTAAAAAAAAGAGTAAACTGCCATTTTGGTCCCTGAAGTTTGGTCACTTTTGCCACTTTATTCCAAATTTGAAATCTTTTGCATCTGGGTCCATGTGGTTTCACTTCTATTGCCATTTTGGTACAAAAATGAAATCAAGTCATATTTCTCAATTTAAATCCTGGTATTTTGTCCTTTTCCTCAGGGGCAAAATGGTCATTTAACATTGTTACATTGATAAATGCTGATAACTAAACACTGATGCTCTTGTCCGTTGTTATTGCCCAAGCATTGATGTTGCAGATCAGTGCTTTCTTCTTAGATTGATCAGACCTTTGAATCAGCAGTGCTTAGTCTTCATCAGGGCTTTGGTAATCAGCAGTAGATAAGTCTTCATCAGTCTTTGTAACCAGCAGTCTTTAGGAACCAGTTGTTGAGTAGATCAGCCTTTAGGATGATCAGCTAATAAAAACACTGCCATTTGAGGGAACTTAGAAAATGCACTGCTTATTGTGGATCAACTGTTGAGAACCAGTTTTGGCTTTCTGTATCATCTGTTCTTCAAGTACTGATTGCATGGGCCAACATCAAGAGAAAACGATTTGAAGTATGAAAACAATGAGAATGATTTTCAGCCATAAGATCTTTGTGATTTGTGGCTAAGATGATGCGGTGACATTTTTGTAAATAACGAGAACCGTAGAACTACCAGGAGGGGTAAAATTGGAAGATCTAAACAAGGGTGCACATGCTAATCCCATGTCATTTTCCCCCATCATATTTAAATGCTAATAACTTTTTTATACGTGATTATTTTTCTAAAAAAATTACACCATAAAACTCAGCGTTTTTTCTTTCCAACGAGTATACTATTGATATACTTTTTGAAAAAAAATGAACTGGGTTTTTAAGGCATTTTTCTGAACTGGGTGTTTTATGGTGTTTTTAACTAGGTATTTTCAAGGCGTTTTTCTGAACTGTGTGTTTTTATGGCGTTCTATCTAGGTATTTTCTTGGCTTTTTTTTGAACGGAGCGTTTTTATGGTGTTTTCAATTGAGTTTCTCATGATATTTTTCTGAACCGGGTGTTTTATGGCGTTTTCAACTGGGTATTTTCATTGCGTTTTTTTCTGAATTGGGTGTTTTATGGCGTTTTTATTTGAGTTCATGTCATTTTTTAATTCCAAATATATAGCAATAGTATACTCATTGGAAAGATAATAAAACACTCGATTTTATGGTGTAATTTAAAAAAAAGAGTAAACTGCCATTTTGGTCCCTGAAGTTTGGTCACTTTTGCCACTTTATTTCAAATTTGAAATCTTTTGCATCTGGGTCCATGTGGTTTCACTTCTATTGCCATTTTGGTACAAAAATGAAATCAAGTCATATTTCTCAATTTAAATCCTGGTATTTTGTCCTTTTCCTCAGGGGCAAAATGGTCATTTATTTTTTATTTTATTTAAAGCTCTTATTAAAATAATAATTTTTTGTGAGTCCTACCACACCCCCACCTTTCTTCTACCTCATTTCTCTCTGTATCTCTCCTTCAACCACAACCATCATCCATTTCAAAT
Organism: Helianthus tuberosus; assembly: GCA_030545235.1. NCBI lineage: Eukaryota > Viridiplantae > Streptophyta > Magnoliopsida > Asterales > Asteraceae > Helianthus > Helianthus tuberosus. Next base: position 8,879 of record JARYGA010024002.1, read on the forward strand.
CGACCTTTCCACCAACAATTCATGAAACTCTTTAAATATCAACACTCCACTTACGTTTCCTGCAATTTTCGGAGACCGAAAAATCGACCGAAAAAAGAAAACCACCATCTTTCCAGCCTTGGAAACACCCCTTTTCCGGCGAATTACGTTCGCTGGAGCTCACACTCTGTTTCCCCTGTTCCGGAAAACCCATCGAAAATAGACCGAAAAAAGAAAACCCATCACCGGAGAAGAAGAAACCGTGCAAGTTTTTCAGGTTGTTATTCATTATAAAACATGGTGGTAAGCGAGTTTTAAACAATCAATCAAGAAAAGATTACATAATCGCATTACTATATATATATTTCTCAAAATCATCCAACTAATTAAATAGTTTCAAATGGAAATATGTATGTTGATTTAGGAAGTGCAAGAAATCTAATAAAACAGTGGTCCAAATTCATATCCTGTAATTACAAGCCAACAACAAAAGTGTATAAAATTGAATGATCCAAGTAATTATAAGCCAGGAAAAGTGTATCAAATTGAGAAGAGATTGCAAGTTGATTATATGAATGATCAAAGAGCTTACGCAATAACAGGGGGACGGGGGTTAGGCTCTTGTTCAACTGAATTGTTTGAAATATGTATGTTTACAGCAGTTGCTGGCTGATTCTGGTTGAAGAGAGCTGAAAAGCTTCAGAGACAATGATAAAAGAAATCAGGATAAAACCTGCAAACTTAAAGAAGAAAAACAGAGAGTTTAGAGGAAAGGTTTACTGTGAAAGCGGAGGATCATGGTTGGCATAAACACGTTGTACTCTAACTAGAGTTGGAAAATCAAATGCACCAACAATGCTGTACTCCATGCTTCTTCGGAAATTGCAGGAAACGTAGGTGGAGTGTTGATATTTAAAGAGGTTCAAGAATTGTTGGTGGAAAGGTTGATTTGAAGTGGATGATGGTTGTGGTTGAAGGAGGGGTACAGAGAGGAATGGGGTAATAAAAGCATTAAATAAAATAAAAAAGAAATGACCATTTTGCCCCTAGGAAAAGGACAAAATACCAGGATTTAAATTGAGAAATATGAATTAAGTTTCATTTTTGGACCAAAATGGCAATAAAAATGAAACCACGGGGATCCAGATGCAAAAGATTTCAAATTTGGACTAAAGTAACCTCAGGGACCAAAATGACAGTTTACTCAAAAAAAATCATGTATAGAAAAGTTACGAGAGTTTAAAAAAGATGGTAGAATATGCATGTGACTTGCATGTGCACGGTTTTTGGCATGTGCATGGTTTTTTTAACAAAATTACCCTTAGTGTAAGTTAGCATCAACGCCACAAGTCAACACCAAAATCGTTTTCACCGTTTTCACACTTTTAGGCGTTTTCCCTAAATCCTACCGCTATATATATATATATATATATAGGGAGAAGATCATGCGAGAACCACCTCTTATTGTGAGAACCGCGAGAACCAATGTGAACACACCAAAAATGCCTAAAAATAGCTAAAAATCACACAAAAAAAAAAATTTTGATTTTTTTAATATTTTTTAGGTTAAAATCGCTACTTTTCGAACCAAAAAAAAAAATTTTAATTATTTTTTTTTAAAAAAAAATTTTTTTTTTTTGGCTTCGAAAAGTAACTATTTTAAACTAAAAATATTAAAAAAATCAAAAAAAAATTTTGGGATTTTTTTTAGATTTTTTTAGGTTTTTTGGGGGTTTAGTTTTTAGCATTTTAGCTTGGGGGGGGGGGGGGGGTTTAGGTTTTTGGGGGGTGGGGGAGGGGGGTTTAGGTTTTGGGGGGGGGGGGTGGGGTTAGGTTTTTTTTAGTTTTTTTTAGGTTTTTTTTAGCTTGGGGGGGGGGGTTTAGGTTTTTTGGGGGGGGGGGGGGTGGGGGTTAGGTTTTTTTAGGTTTTTTTTAGGTTGTTTTAGCTATTTTAGGTTGTGTTCACATTGGTTCTCAAGGTTCTCACAATAAGGGTGGTTCTCGCATGAGCCCCTCCCTATATATATATATATATATATATATATATATATATATATAAACTACTAGGGTGCCTGCGTGATGCGGCGGAGGCGACACTTTGCGTTGCGGCAGTCATTTCTGGTAGTTTTCTTATTCATATAATATTTTTGTTAACATTATTGTAGTGGATACATGTCATAAGTGTTATACATATGTAAAGTTTTGTTTTTATAAAAATTAATAATCAAAAGACAAAAAAAAAATAAAAGATAAGTTGTTATAATTGTAAAGTATGTTTATTTTATTAGTTAAATTATAAATTATAATTTTATTCTTTAAAGTTCATCACTTTTTTTAAATATCCACATATGACTCATTCAATAAACTTTAAGTTTAAAATTTTCCTTTTTATAAAAATAAAAAAATAGTACTCGACTCGTAAGTACATTTTAGACCTTTAACTTAAATTGTTAAATTTCGTTTTTTACATAAATAAGAAATTTATGTTTTTGTAAAATGTCAAGAACTGTTTTTATAAATAATAGGATGTTAAGAGTTTATATCTTTATTAACTTTATATCATGCTAAGTTCATATTTTTAGTTTCCAACTAATCTTATCTATATGATTCTACTTTGAACTTATAATCACTAAAAATATGCAACACAATCTACTATGTATCTAGTCAAGTTGTTAAAAAATTCTTTTGAAACTAACTAATATTATCTATAACAATACCTACTAAAGATTGTAAATTTCTAGAGTATTTTATTTATATTACTTGTTACAAAAAAATTGTTTATAAAATAATTATTTTTTTATAAAAACAAAATGTTTGTTTATAAATAAAGTAAAAAAAAACTGTTTTACACATCTAAAGTTTATTTTTTAATAAAAAAATAATAATCAAATGAAAAAAAATAAAAGATAAGTTGTTATAGTTGTAAAGTAAAAGGGTGTTGGGGATTACCTTTTGAAGTGATTATTTGATTATTGCGTTTGTAAAACATAAATAATCAAAAAAATGTTTGGATGAAAAAGTGATTATCTGCCTCCAAAACGCAGTTTTGTAGAAGCATGCACTTTTTCAAAACGCAGTTTTGAAAACGCAAAATCTATTTTGAAAACGCATAATCTATTTTGAAAACGCAACACCAAACACCCGCTAAGTTTATTTTGTTGATTAAATGATAAAGTTTATAATTTTAATCTTTAAAGTTCATAACTTTCTTTAAATATCCACATGGTACTCATCTAATAAACTTTAAGTTTAAATTTTTTTTATAAAAATAAAAAATAGTAGTGGACTCGTAAGTGCGTTTTACACCATTAACTTTAATTGTTAAATTTCGTTTTTATATATATAAAAAATTTATATTTTTATAAAATTTTAAAAACAGTTTTAATAAAAAAAATAGGATGTTAAGAGTTTATATCTTTATTAAATTTATATCATAGTAAGTTGAGTTTTTTAGTTTAGCTTTAAAGTTTATTATTTATTATTTTTTAATTAAGAAGTACAAATTATTAGATTAATATTCAAGAATAACTTCAATATTTTATACTTTCAGCTTCACTATCTAACTGCAATATCTATTTATTGCAACTTTAGGATATTAATTTATATAAGTTCAGTTGACTTGTAAATATAGGATACTAACTTTATTTTGAACTTTATTAACATGGTCAATAACTGCATTATATTAACACAAAAAATAAAGTTCAAATATAAAATAAACTTTATTCATACGTCTGGATCAAACATAACAACTGAAAAAGAAAAAAAAAACATAAAAACACTTGATAGATTTCATGTTAGACTGCATGAAATCTGTTCCGCTTCTGAATTGACAATTGAGGTATTTTTAATCGGGTTTTCTGGTTTGTGCTTGAATCAACAGTATCTTCTAATTCCTCTTCTTTGTCATTGTCCTCATAGAGTCACTTGGATCTTGGATCGTCTAAATTAATAACCTCACTCCATTTCCATTCAGAGAGTCCTCTTGGATCTCTTCCTTTAAGTCTCAAACTTTCGATCTTTAAAAAGGACAAAAATTGAATATCAAAGTTAAAAAAAGATTAAATAAACCTTATATTACCTCTTCACTAAATTGACGTTAAAGATTAGACTTTTATGGACTAAACATTGCACCATAAGAAATAATATCAACACCTTTATCACCATCATCCTGCAATAAAACACACATATAATAACATAATGAATATGTTAATATGAAAGATATACGCAAAAATAACATTTAAAAACCAGCAAAATCAATACCTTAGAAGCTTGTTCGACAACTGGGTTGTTTAAATTGACATGTTCATCATGCAACTGAATCTGAAAAATCAAATAAGTTAACATTCACATAAAAGTCAATAAAAGAAAACAATTATTCACTGCTGCGATATAACAGAACCGATCTTAGAATTTTCAATCTCGCATGCTTGGTTTTTCGCAACAATTGAATTCAAAATTGGGTCCATGTTTTACTTTGTTTCGCAATAGATATAGGGGTGTCCTACTATGTATTTATAGTAGTAACTATATAAGTGCAATATGGTTTGTTTTAGATTTGCCACCCCTTTATTTAGGAAGTTTGTTGTGGTTAGTTTTAAGTTGTGATAAGCTATATCTAAGTATAGATATTAGGCAATCTTAATAAAATAAAATGTGACACATAATATCTTCACTTTATGTTACGGTTTTAATTTTTTTTGTTTTTGTTTGCATAGATGGAGCACATCTTTGTAGATTAGGCGCATTAGATCACAAGTATTAATTACATGTACATTAAAGCATCATCAACTTATGCCTTTTAATCCGTGTGTCGATATTGAACAAGACAACTACCGAAAGGTCCACAAAAATGTGTAGGTCGTCATGCTATCTTTGGATTTTTTTTTTAACAATATAGTTTATAAGATATGTCAATAATACTTATAAAAAAATTATAAGTTTGTTGTGGATGGGTGAATTGTAACTAATTATCTATAATTTTGTTAAAACCTCGGGGATTTAAGTGTATAAGTTTAGGGGTTAAAAAATAAATAGTGTTTAAAATATCAAACTACCCTCATTTTAGGGGTTTTCGATAAATAAAAAAAGGGGAAAAGTTCTTATTTTTTGGATATCTTAAAATACCACTCCCTCATGCATTATAAAATAGTATAAATAACTCTTGGTTTTTAAAACAATGAATAATGTATAATTTTAATATTTATCACTCATGGGGGATTCTATAATTCAAGGAAGTTTAAAATATTTTGAAACAACTTAATCTTTTTTATAAATTACAAATTTAGTCTGTTGGACAATTTGTTTAATATTAATAAGTTTTACTACTTTTATTTTTAAATATGTTATCATATCTTTATTACCAAATCTTCAGCACTAGAAGGTGAAACATAACAGCAAAGGTCTAACTGGATGCCACTAAAATCAGATGTGAGAGTTTTTTTTTTTTTTTTGAAAAGTGAACTTCATTAAACAAGCCAAAACCTCAAACCGAGACAGCACCAAAAACACCTACAACAAGAACTACATATTAACAAATTTACACCAATCTTTCCAGCTAATCTCTATATCTTTAACTCTACTATTTAACCATAAAAAACCCACCGAGTGAGAGAATTGGAGTGGGAGATGTTGGTGCACGGAATGTCTGTTGACTTCGTCTGCATTAAGTCTTAGGTCACGAAAGGTCAACATAGGAGCTTGATAGTTAAAATTAGGGTTTAGCTTGGTATTTCGCTTATATGAACATGTTTAGAAATGATTTCGCTCTTTAGGTCATAGGTGGTTTCGCTTATAGGGTCATCAAGGTGGTTTCGCTTATGCTGACACATGGGGTTTCGCTTATATGGACATGCCATATAAGCGAAATCAGTCAACAATAAATACCTGATGTGTGTCTCATTCTGTAACGGTGGGAGCGAAACCAGGTCATATGCTAGGTGTCGGAACTCTGTCAAATTGAACTCAGAAAGCATAAATAAAGAAGAAAACTGAAAGGATAAGCTGTGTAACTTCGTGTATACTGATTCCGACTTTATACGTGAAGATGAACGTTCTCAACTGACTTTTCGGGGTCGCAAAACGGTCCAACAAGTGGTATCAGAGCTCAGGACGAGGAGGTCATACTACTACAGCTTGATTCTATAGAATTCTCTCATTTCTACTCACTTTCTTTGATACTTTTTCAATTTAAACTCGTTCCTACGGTTGAAATGGCCTGAAATTCGAGTATAACGTGTAAATCATACAATTAACAAACCCTAGAAAGTTTCAGGTTAAAACTCGGCTTAAAAATGGTAAAAATTGGGTAAAAACGTGATTTCGCTTTTACGGACATCGATTGTAATTACTTGATTTCGCTTATTCGGACAATACGGACTAGTCAGTTTCGCTTATACGGACAAATTTGATTTCGCTTATTTGTCAAATTACTATTTCGCTCAAAGGGACATTGTTGGTTTCGCTCATTCGGACAATATCTAATTTCGCTTTTCTGTCAAAGAACTAGTTTCGCTTTTGTGACAAAGTGATATTTCGCATATCAGTCACATTGACTGATTTCGTTTATCTGACACTTTGACTGATTTCGCTTATCAGTCAAAATAGCTGATATTTCGCTTTTGTGTCATTGTTTTTAAAAGATTTCGAAAATTTTTCTAAGTGATTGTTGATTTTTGCAGGTACATTCAAGATGGATGACATATTCTTGAACCCGTTCAGTGATATGTACGCATTTGCTGGAAACTCAGGAGACGATTCATCTACAAGCAACAACAAAGAGAAATCTAGAGCTCTTGCGGTGATTTATGATGATGAGGGGTATGATTGGAGTAAAGAGGTTCTACCTGAGGAAGATGCGGTTGGTTACGCATTCATGGCGAAAAACGACGAACCTATTCCTTGGAAAGATAACCGAACTGAAGAGCAGAAGTATAGATACAGAAAAATGTTGGCTGAAAACAGAATCATTAGAATTTCTGGTATCTATCTGGAAGCGAGGAGAGCAAATAGATGGGATCCGAACAGAGAGTGTTATCTTGACCCATACGGAAATATTGCAATCGATGACAAAACTCTTGATCTGGAAGCCATAATCCAAGAGTATAAAGAGGAAGATGATTATTGGCAAAGAAAATGGTGGGGAGATGAAGAAGAGAAAAAGAAAAAGAAAAAGAAAGAGTTAATAGATGAAATAGAAAGAAACTCAGAAAATATAAGTTTGGTTAAGTTTCTTGAATTAATCAAAAGGATTAGAAAAGGAACACAGAAGACAGAGAAAGAAGGAATGACAAAGAATGAAGAATCAAAGAAGGGTGAAACTTCAAAATGTGAAGTTGGGTGCTCTAAATGTGATAAATTTGAAGCTGACAATGACAAACTCTTGAAGGATACGGAAAGTTTGACATTGGAAGTCAAAAAGATGAAGGATGAGAAGCAATCTGATGATAAACAGATTCTTGTTTTGCAGGAAAATTGTGAGAAATTGAGATCTGAAAATGACAAACTTTTGAAGAATTTTGAGAGTTTGTCATTAGAAAACAAAAATTTTAAAGAAAAAAGAAAATGTTTTTGAAAATGAAAAATTAAATATTGAAAAAAATGTTCAAAGTCAAATGAAGGTTTTAGAAGATGAAAAATCTGTTATTTTTAAAAATAATCTTGAAAAACATATTGAAATAAATTCTCATCTTCAGAAAATCATTCGGCTTGAAAATGAAGCTGAAATTGCTTGAAATAAAATTAACGAGCTTGAGAATAAATTGAAAGGTTTTGTGAATTCTACATCACATGTTTGTCCAAAACCGATCAATTATGTTCCAATAAGTGACAATGTCACAAATTTTGACAAAGTCAAAATTGAAGATTGCGATGACAAAGCTGATGATGAAATAGAAAAAGAAAAGAAAAGAAAAATATTTTTAGAATTACAAGAAAAATTTCAAAATACTGTTTTGCAATCTACTGAAATAGGTGAATGCTCTAAGCAAAAACCTGTTAAGAAGATTGTAGAACAGAAACAAAAAGTTAAAAATTTGAAAAATTTTCAAAATGAAAATAAAAGCTCATCAGTTAAGTCATCCAATCATTTTGAAAAATTACAAAAATTTAAAAATGAAAACTCACAAAATGTTGGTAATAAGTGGTGCAGGTTTGACCACAATGCTCAAAAGTCAAATCCAGCATTGAAGAGGAGAAATGACTATAACCAAGCCAAACAATGTTATGATCTGAAGGTTTGGACTGATAGAAGTGGATGGTACGATAACAGAGTGTGTTACACCTGTGGTGTGGGAGGACACATTGCTGTTAACTGCCAGAATTGGAATTATGAAACAAGAAGATGCTATAATTGTCATATCAGAGGACATATTTCCAGAGATTGCCCAAGGAGATCAATGGAAAGATCAAGGGTTGAATCTCAAAGAATGGCAAAGAAACCAGTCAACGTCAAGCCCAAAGAACAGAAGGTTCAAGAACCTAAATTTCAAGAAAAGAAAGTGAAGCTTTCACAAGGGCAGAAAGACAGACTGAGGAAGAAAAGGAAGAAGGCAAGAGAGTATCTGGAGAAAATTTTGTCTTCGGGTTCACCGGACAGATTGAATAAGAGTTCTGATGAATCAACTAACTCGATTGCAAAGTCAAGCAAGACGAATTCATCGGATACAAATCTGAGGACAAAAGAAGAAAAGAAGAAGAAGAAGAAGAAAATGGTCGGCGATGAATCTGATGTGTCAAAGTCAGACAAGCCACCATCAGGCAATGAATCTGACAGGTCAAACTCAGACAAGCCATGTGCAGGCAATGATTCTGGTTCGTCAAAATCAGAAGAGCCTGTTGTTGAGGTAAAATCTGAGAATTCAGGTTTAACAATGGATGATGCAAATTTTCCATCATTGTTGAACAAGAATTCAAAATCACCCAAGGCTGGTCAGGGTTGGGTGAATCTTTTCAAATAGAAAAACCTGACTTGCCGGAGTTCCCAGGTTGGTAAGCGTGGAACATGAATCGGCACATTTCTTGAGAAATTTCACTCTGGTGATTTTTCGTCTTACATGTGGTAAATCAGGGACATTAAGTTGTACTTGATTTTCTACAAGTGTTTGTGTTGATAGAATCTTGAACTGTTAAATTTTTTTCAAAATGGTTAATGGAGAACAAAGTGATGAAGTAATCCCCTAACCAACAAGTGGTTTGTTAATTCAACAAAACTAATTTTCCGAAAGAAACATTTGATTAAAACAAACTTAAGTGTTTTGAAATCACAATGGGAAAATAGTTTGTTGTCAGGGGGAGTTCTGATTGTTTATGCCAAGTGAATGGCGAATTGAAGTGATTTGATATCAGTCTCTCACGTTTCTTGTATAGTTTGGTTTCAAATTTTCCCAGAAAATCAAAATTGAAATATATTTTGATTTTAGGGGGAGAAAATTTAAAAAAAAAAATTTGAAAATTTGAAAAAGCAAAAATGAGTTTTGGTGTATAAAAGAGGAAATGATAGTAGATCAGTAGACTATCACAACATGCTAAAGATATGGAAAGTTAAAAGGTGATAAACGGTCTCACTGATGATATGCCAGTAGGTTTTTGCACATTTAGTAGATTGTAACGAGATATAAACCTAAATTTCAAACTTGCTTATATCATGGGTAACATCTCTCGGATATATGGGTAACCCCCGAAATCTTGTTTGAAAGATTCCTTTTTCTGATATACTAGGTCTTTATACTCAGTGATATCTGGGGTATTATTCCGGGACTTCTGCTGAATGGAAGTTCTGACCTAGTCCTCGAATAATACTTTCTACAAATGCTTGAAACATAGCATCACCCTCAGCATATATGATAAGACAATAAAATTGCTTAGCAATGCTGTTGTAAAAAAGATCCTCTAAAGGGGACACACCCAAGTTGAGTCATGATCTCTCTGCTGAACGGTAGTTCTGACCTGAGCTCTCATGATTCTTCATAAATTATCAAACCCTTACAGATATCATTCGTGTTATAATTACCTGTAAGACTGAATATTGGGATCTGGATACGGGAGTATATTCTGAGGTGGGACACGCGATTAAGTTTAAGTATCTAAGACAATAAACTCGTATCTCGAAGCAGTTGAACTTTGTGTGAAAATTTAAGTGGACTAGTATACTGACAATCAAGGTGAATCGTTTAGAACTTAAAATGTCAAAAGCTTAACGGTGCTAGTGATTTGTCTCATAAACTGATATGATCCTCTTACACAAACTCACAAAAATATTGTTTGTATATATTTGTTTACTGCATTTCATTCAAAAACAATAAATTCAAAAAGATTTTTGACAACTGATGTTGAAGAGCTGATATTCAAAATTCGAGTGCTAAATATGATGAATTGGTTTGGGAGTATATGTTGAAAACTTTGAATGTCATATACAAATGTTTTGAAAGTTTGTGTGCTTAGTTAATCAAGGTCATTCATTTGAACTTGATGTAACTAGTTTGTTTGTTGAATATATGATGTCTACCAGTAAGTTTCTTAAATATAATTGTTATAAATTTGTGAATCTTATGTTGAGGTAGAGGATGTGCAGGGTAACAGGTTTTGGACTTCATCATTTCCACGGAAGCTAAATGTCAAAGCTTGAACCAGATCAAGACCTCAGATTCTAGCATATTGAGAGGGGGAGTCTGTGAAAGGGGGAGTCTGGATCAACAGTTAAAGAGGAAGACTGAAGATGAAGCCAGGACAATATCTTGAACTTGTGAAGATAGAGTGCTTATGATGAGAAGATAGAGAGTTGGAGAAATGACCAAGACTGAAGACTCAGAGCTGAAGACTTCGTCAACATCCAAGGGGGAGTCTGTTGGTGCACGGAATGTCTGTTGACTTCGTCTGCATTAAGTCTTAGGTCAAGAAAGGTCAACATAGGAGCTTAATAGTTAAAATTAGGGTTTAGCTTGCTATTTCGCTTATATGAACATGTTTAGAAGTGATTTCGCTCTTTAGGTCATAGGTGGTTTCGCTTATAGGGTCATCAAGGTGGTTTCGCTTATGCTGACACATGGGATTTCGCTTATATGGACATGCCATATAAGCGAAATCAGTCAACAATAAATACCTGATGTGTGTCTCATTCTGTAACGGTGGGAACGAAACCAGGTCATATGCTAGGTGTCGGAACTCTGTCAAATTGAACTCAGAAAGCATAAATAAAGAAGAAAATTGAAAGGATAAGATGTGTAACTTCGTGTATACAGATTCCGCCTTTATACGTGAAGATGAACGTTCTCAACTGACTTTTCGGGGTCGCAAAACGGTCCGACAGGAGATGGGGAGATAGAACTAATAGTCTTGGTCTTCTAATATTGCCAAAAACATATTCACAATCAAGAAGTTGTCAAAAACCCCAAGGAGGCAGAAACAAGATGCACTTGCCATTCATTAGTTTTGGACTCTTGTGAGGCGGATTTAAAAGCCGTTGATTGTTTTTGAAAGAAGCAAGATGCACTTTCCAGAAATCATCGAGGTAGTTTTATCTCATTTTATCTATTTACTTTAACTTTTTTTAATAAGAATCTAAGAAATTATCTTTTTGTTATAAGCGAATCTGTAATGAGCTCACGCTTTCTGCCAAGTCAGCAGGGGTGGATCTACCCTTCAAGAAGGGGTAACCTTAATTACCTGTTAACCCTCCGATAATAGTGTAAATTTTGAAAAAATTTAATGTTTTTTTGATTTCGTAACCTTTTTTCTTTGAAACGATTCTCCTATAATACTTTTCTAAAAAATTTAATGATTATTGCTTTTGTAAAACATAAATAATCTAAAAAGATGTTTAGATGAAAAAGTGATTATCTGCCTCCAAAACGCAGTTTTGTAGAAACATGTACCTACATGCTTTTTCAAAACGCAGTTTTGAAAACGCAAAATCTATTTAGAAAACGCATAATCTATTTTGAAAACGCAACACCATACACCCGCTAAGTTTATTTTGTTGATTAAATGATAAAATTTATAATTTTATTCTTTAAAGTTCATAACTTTTTTTAAATAACCACATGGTACTCATCCAATAAACTTTAAGTTTAAATTTTTTTTATAAAAATAAAAAATAGTAGTTGACTCGTAAGTTCATTTTACACCTTTAACTTTAATTGTTAAATTTCGTTTTTATATATATAAAAAATTTATATTTTTATAAAATTTTATAAACAGTTTTAATAAAAAAATAGGATGTAAAGAGTTAATATCTTTATTAACTTTATATGATAGTAAGTTCAGTTTTTTAGTTTAGCTTTAAAGTTTATTGTTTATTATTTATTATATTTTGATTAAGAAATACAAATTATTAGATTAATATTCAAGAATAACTTCAATATTTTATACTTTCAGCTTGACTATATCTAACTGCAATATCTATTTATTGCAACATTAGGATATTAATTTATATAAGTTCAGTTGACTTGTAAATTTAGGTTACTAACTTTATTTTGAACTTTATTAATATGGTCAATAACTGCATTATATTAACATAAAAAATAAAGTTCAAATATAAAATAAACTTTATTCATACGTCTACATCAAACATAACAACTGAAAATGAAAAAAAAAACATAAAAACACTTTATAGATTTCATGTTAGACTGCATGAAATCTAATCCGCTTCTGAATTGACAGTTGAGGTATTTTTAATCGTGTTTTCTGGTTTGTGCTTGAATCAACAGTACCTTCTAATTCCTCTTCTTTGTCATTGTCCTCATAGTGTCACTTGGATCTTGAATCGTCTAAATTAATAACCTCACTCCATTTCCATTCAGAGAGTCCTCTTGGATCCCTTCCTTTGAGTCTCAAACTTTCGATCTTTAAAAAGGACAAAAATTGAATACCAAAGTTAAAAAAAGATTAAATAAACCATATATTACCTCTTCACTAAATTCACGTTAAAGATTAGACTTGTATGGACTAAACATTGTACCATAAGAAATAATATCAACACCATTATCACATCATCCTGCAATAAAACACACATATAATAACATAACGAATATGTTAATATGAAGGATATACGCAAAAATAATACTTAAAAACCAGCAAAATCAATACCTTAGAAGCTTGTTCGACAACTGGGTTGTTTAAACTGGCTTGTTCGTCATGCAACTGAATCTGAAAAATCAAATAAGTTAACATTCACATAAAAGTCAATAAAAGAAAACAATTATTCACAGCTGCGATATAACAAAACCGATCTTAGAATTTTCGATCTCGCATGCTTAGTTTTTCGCAAAAATTGAATTCAAAATTAGGTCCATGTTTTCCTTTTTTTAGCAATAGATATAGGGGTGTCATACTATGTATTTATAGTAGTAACTATAGAAGTGCAATATGGTTTATTTTAGATTTGCCACCCCTTTATTTAGGAAGTTTGTTGTGGTTAGTTTTAAGTTGTTATAAGATATATCTAAGTATAGATATTAGGAAGTCTTAATAAAATAAAATGTGACACATAATATCTTCATTTTATGTTACGGTTTTAATTCTTTTTTTTTTTGTTTGCATAGATGGAGCCCATCTTTGTAGATTAAGCGCATAAATCACAAGTATTAATTACATGTACATTAAAGCATCATCGACTTATGCCTTTTAATCCGTGTGTCGATATTGAACAAGACAACTACCGAAACGTCCACAAAAATGTGTAGGTCGTCATGCTATCTTTGGATTTTTTTTAAACAATATAGTTTATAAGCTATGTCAATAATACTTATAAAAAAAATTATAAGTTTGTTTTGGATGGGTGAATTGTAACTAATTATTTATAATTTTGTTAAAACCTCAGGGATTTAAGTGTATAAGTTTAGGGGCTAAAAAATAAATAGTGTTTAAAAGACTAAACTACCCTCATTTTAGGGGTCTTTCTATAAATTAAAAGGGGAAAAGTTATTATTTTTTGGGTATTTTAAAATACCACTCCCTCGTGCATTATAAAATAGTATAGATAACTCTTAATTTTTAAAACTATGAATAATGTATAATTTTAATATTTATCACTCATGGGGGATTCTATAATTCAAGGAAGTTTAAAATATTTTGAAACAACTTAACCTTTGTTATAAATTACAAATTTAGTCTGTTGGACAATTTGTTTAATAATAATTACTTTTACTACTTTTATTCTTAAGTATGTTATCATCTTTATTACCAAATCTTTAGCACTACAAGGTGAAGCATAACAGCAAAGGTCTAACTGGATGCCACTCAAATCCGATGTGAGAGATTTATGTTTTTTTTTTTTTTTTTGAAAAGTGATCTTCATTAAACAAGCCAAAACCTCAAACCGAGGCGGCACCAAAAGCACCTATAACAAGAACTACATATTAACAAATTTACACCAATCTTTCCAGCTAATCTCTATATCTTTAACTCTACTATTTAACCATAAAAAAACCCACCGACTGAGAGAATTGGAGTGGGAGATGGGGAGATAGAACTAATAGTCTTGGTCTTCTAATATTACCAAAAACATATTCACAATCAAGAAGTTGTCAAAAAACCCAAGGAGGCAGAAGCAAGATGCACTTGCCATTCATTAGTTTTGGACTCTTGTGAGGCGGATTTAAAAGCCATTGATTGTTTTTGACAGAAGCAAGATGCACTTTCCAGAAATCATCGAGGTAGTTTTATCTCATTTTATCTATTTACTTTAACTTTTTTTAATAAGAATCTATGAAATTATCATTTTGTTATAAGCGCATCTGTAATGAGCTCACGCTCACTGCCAAGTCAGCAGGGGTGGATCTACCCTTCAAGAAGGGGTAACCTTCATTACCTGTTAACCCACCGATAACAGTGTAAATTTTGAAAAAATTTAATGTTTTTTCGATTTCGTTACCTTTTTTCTTTGAAACATTTCTTCTATAATACTTTTCTAAAAAAATTAATGATTATTGCGTTTATAAAACATAAATAATCTAAAAAAATGTTTGGATGAAAAAGTGATTATATGCCTCCAAAACGCAGTTTTGTAGAAGTATGTACCTACATGCTTTTTCAAAACGCAGTTTTGAAAACGAAAAATCTATTTTGAAAACGTATAATCTATTTTAAAAACGCAACACCATACACCCGCTAAGTTTGTTTTGTTGATTAAATGATATAGTTTATAATTTTATTCTTTTAAGTTCATAACTTTTTTTAAATATCCACATGTTACTCATACAATAAACTTTAAGTTTACAAAAATTTTTTAAATAAAAAATAGTAGTTGACTCGTAAGTGCGTCTTACACCTTTAACTTTAAGTGTTGAATTTCGTTTTTATATATAACAATATTTATATTTTTATAAAATTTTAAAAACAGTTCTCAAAAAAATAGGATGTTAAGAGTTTATATCTTTATTAACTTTATATCATAGTAAGTTCAGTTTTTTAGTTTAGCTTTAAAGTTTATTATTTATTATTTTTTAATTAGAAATACAAATTATTAGATTAATATTCAAGAATAACTTCAATATTTTATACTTTCAGCTTTACTATATCTAACTGCAATATCTATTTATTGCAACTTTAGGATATTAATTTATATAAGTTCAGTTGACTTGTAAATTTAGGATAATACCTTTATTTTGAACTTTATTTATATGGTCAATAACAGCATTATATTAACACAAAAACTAAAGTTCAAATATAAAATAAACTTTATTCATACGTCTAGATCAAACATAAAAACTGAAAATGAAAAAAAAACATAAAAACACTTGATAGATTTCATGTTAGACTGCATGAAATCTGTTCCGCTTCTGAATTGACAGTTGAGGTATTTTTAATCGGGATTTCTGGTTTGTTCTTGAATCAAGAGTATCTTCTAATTCCTCTTCTTTGTCATTGACCTCATAGAGTCACTTGGATCTTGGATCGTCTAAATTAATAACCTCACTCCATTTCCATTCAGATAGTCCTCTTGGATCTCTTCCTTTGAGTCTCAAACTTTCGATCTTTAAAAAGGACAAAAATTGAATACCAAAGTTAAAAAAAGATTAAATAAACCTTATATTAACCCTTCACTAAATTCACGTTAAAGATTAGACTTGTATGGACTAAACATTGCACCATAAGAAATAATATCAACACCTTTATCACATCATCCTGCAATAAAACACACATATAATAACATAATGAATATGTTAATACGAAAGATATACGCAATAATAATACTTAAAAACCAACAAAATCAATACCATAGAAGCTTGTTCGACAACTGGGTTGTTTAAATTGGCATGTTCATCATGCAACTGAATCTGAAAAATCAAATAAGTTAACATTCACATAAAAGTCAATAAAAGAAAACAATTATTCACTGCTGCGATATAACAGAACCGATCTTAGAATTTTCAATCTCGCATGCTTGGTTTTTCGCAACAATTGAATTCAAAATTGGGACCATGTTTTACTTTGTTTAGCAATAGATATAGGGATGTCCTACTATGTATTTATATTAGTTACTATAGAAGTGCAATATGGTTTATTTTAGATTTGCCACCCCTTTATTTAGGAAGTTTGTTGTGGTTAGTTTTAAGTTGTTATAAAATATATCTAAGTATAGATATTAGGCAGTCTTAATAAAATAAAATGTGACACATAATATCTTCATTTTATGTTACGTTTTTAATTCTTTTTGTTTTTTGTTTGCATAGATGAAGACCATCTATGTAGATTAGGGGCATTAGATCACAAGTATTAATTACATGTACATTAAAGCATCATCGACTTATTCCTTTTAATCCGTGTGTCGATATTGAACAAGAGAACTACCGAAACGTCCATAAAAATGTGTAGGTCGTCGTGCTATCTTTGGATTTTTTTTAAACAATATAGTTTATAAGATATGTTAATAATACTTATAAAAAATTATAAGTTTGTTGTGGATGGATAAATTGTAACTAATTATCTATAATTTTGTTAAAACCTCAGGGATTTAAGTGTATAAGTTTAGGGGCTAAAAAATAAATAGTTTTTAAAAGACCAAACTACCCACATTTTAGGGGTCTTTCTATAAGTAAAAAAAGGGAAAAGTTCTTATTTTTTGGGTATCTTAAAATACCACTCTCTCATATATTATAAAATAGTATAGATAACTCTTAGTTTTTAAAACTATGAATAATGTATAATTTTAATATTTATCACTCATGGGGGATTCTATAATTCAAGGAAGTTTAAAATATTTTGAAACAAGTTAACCTTTTTTATAAATTACAAATTTAGTCTGTTGGACAATTTGTTTAATATTAATTTGTTTTACTACTTTTATTTTTAAATATGTTATCATCTTTATTACCAAATCTTTAGCACTAGAAGGTGAAGTATAACAACAAAGGTCTAACTGGATGCCACTAAAATCAGATATGAGAGATTTTTTTTTTTTTTTGAAAAGTGAACTTCACTAAACAAGCCAAAGCCTCAAACCGAGGCGGCACCAAAAACACCTACCACAACAACTACATATTAACAAATTTACACCAATCTTTCCAGCTAATCTCTATATCTTTAACTCTACTATTTAACCATAAAAAAACCCACCGACTGAGAGAATTGGAGTGGGAGATGGGGTGATAGAACTAATAGTCTCGGTCTTCTAATATTACCAAAAACATATCCACAATCAAGAAGTTGTCAAAAACCCCAAGGAGGTAGAAGCAAGATGCACTTGCCATTCATTAGTTTTGGACTCTTGTGAGGCAGATTTAAAAGCCGTTGATTGTTTTTGACAGAAGCAAGATGCACTTTCCAGAAATCATCGAGGTAGTTTTATCTCATTGTATCTATTTACTTTAAATTTTTTTAATAAGAATCTAAAAATTTAACTTTTTGTTATAAGCGCATCTGTAATGAGCTCACGCTCACTGCCAAGTCAGCAGGGGTGGATCTACCCTTCAAGAAGGGGTAACCATCGTTACCTGTTAACCCTCCGATAACAGTGTAAATTTTGAAAAAAATTAATGTTTTTTCGATTTCGTTACCTTTTTTCTTTAAAATGTTTCTCCTATAATACTTTTCTAAAAAATTTAATGATTATTTAGTTTGTAAAACATAAATAATCTAAAAAAATGTTTGGATGAAAAAGTGATTATCTACCTCCAAAACGCAGTTTTGTAGAAGCATGTACCTACATGCTTTTTCAAAACGCAATTTTGAAAACGCAAAATCTATTTTGAAAACGCATAATCTATTTTGAAAACGCAACACCATACACCCGCTAAGTTTTTTTTTTGTTGATTAAATGATAAAGTTTATAATTTTATTCTATAAAGTTCAAAACTTTTTTTAAATATCCACATGGTACTCATACAATAAACTTTAAGTTTAAATTTTTTTTTGTAAAAATAAAGAATAGTAGTTGATTAGTAAGTGCGTTTTACACCTTTAACTTTAATTGTTAAATTTCGTTTTTATATATATAAAAAATTTATATTTTTATAATATTTTAAAAACAGTTTTAATAAAAAAAATAGGATGTTAAGAGTTTATATCTTTATTAACTTTATATCATAGTAAGTTCAGTTTTTTAGTTTAGCTTTAAAGTTTATTATTTATTATTTTTTAATTAAGAAATACAAATTATTAGATTAATATTCAAGAATAACTTCAATATTTTATACTTTTAGCTTGACTATATATCTAACTGCAATATCTATTTATTGCAACTTGAGGATATTAATTTATATAAGTTCAGTTGACTTGTAAATTTAGAATACCAACTTTATTTTGAACTTTTTTAATATGGTCAATAACTGCATTATATTAACACAAAAAATAAAGTTCAAATATAAAATAAACTTTATTCATACGTCTAGATCAAACATAACAACTGAAAATGAAAGAAAAAACATAAAAACACTTGATAGATTTTATGTTAGACTGCATGAAATCTGTTCCGCTTCTGAAAATTGACAGTTGAGGTATTTTTAATCGTGTTTTCTGGTTTGTGCTTGAATCAACAGTATCTTCTAATTCCTCTTCTTTGTCATTGTCCTCATAGAGTCACTTGGATCTTGGATCGTCTAAATTAATAACCTTACTACATTTCCATTCAGAGAGTCCTCTTGGATCTCTTCCTTTGAGTCTCAAACTTTCGATCATTAAAAAGGACAAAAATTGAATACCAAAGTTAAAAAAAGATTAAATAAACCTTATATTACCTCTTCACTAAATTCACGTTAAAGATTAAACTTGTATGGACTAAACATTGCACCATAAGAAATAATATCAACACCTTTATCACCATCATCCTGCAATAAAACACACATAATAACATAATTCATATGTTAATATGAAAGATATACGCAAAAATAATACTTAAAAACCAGCAAAATCAATACCTTAGAAGCTTGTTCGAAAACCGGGTTGTTTAAATTGGCATGTTCATCATGCAACTGAATCTGAAAAATCAAATAAGTTAATATTCACATAAAAGTCCATAAAAGAAAACAATTATTCACCGCTGCGATATAACAGAACCGATCTTAGAATTTTCAATCTAGCATGCTTGGTTTTTCTCAACAATTGAATTCAAAATTGGGTCCATGTTTTACGTTGTTTAGCAATAGATATAGGGTGTCCTACTATGTATTTATAGTAGTAACTATATAAGTGCAATATGGTTTATTTTAGATTTGTCACCCCTTTATTTAGGAAGTTTGTTGTGGTTAGTTTTAAGTTGTGATAAGCTATATCTAAGTATAGATATTAGGCAATCTTAATAAAATAAAACGTGACACATAATATCTTCATTTTATGTTACGGTTTTAATTCTTTTTGTTTTTATTTGCATAGATGGAGCACATCTTTGTAGATTAGGCGCATTAGATCACAAGTATTAATTACACGTACATTAAAGCATCATCGAATTAGGCATTTTAATCCGTGTGTCGATATTGAACAAGACAATTACCGAAACGTCCACAAAAATGTGTAGGTCGTCATGCTATCTTTGGATTTTTTAAACAATATAGTTTATAAGAAATGTCAATAATACTTATAAAAAAATATAAGTTTGTTGTGGATGGGTGAATCGTTACTAATTATCTATAATTTTGTTAAAACCTCAGGGATTTAAGTGTATAAGTTTAGGGGCTAAAAAATAAATAGTGTTTAAAATATCAAACTACCCTCATTTTAGGGGTCTTTCTATAAATAAAAAAGGGGAAAAGTTATTATTTTTTGGGAATTTTAAAATACCACTCCCTCATGCATTATAAAATAGTATAAATAACTCTTAGTTTTTAAAACAATGAATAATGTATAATTTTAATATTTATCACTCATGGGGGATTCTATAATTCAAGGAAGTTTAAAATATTTTGAAACAACTTAACCTTTTTTATAAATTACAAATTTAGTATGTTGGACAATTTGTTTAATATTAATAAGTTTTACTACTTTTATTTTTAAATATGTTATCATCTTTATTACCAAATCTTTAGCACTAGAAGGTGAAGCATAACAGCAAAGGTCTAACTGAATGCCACTAAAATCTGATGTGAGAGTTTTTTTTTTTTTTTTTTGAAAAGTGAACTTCATTAAACAAGCCAAAACCTCAAACCGAGGCGGCTCCAAAAACACCTACAACAAGAACTACATATTAACAAATTTACACCAATCTTTTCGGCTAATCTCTATATCTTTAACTCTACTATTTAACCTTAAAAAACCCACCGAGTGAGAGAATTGGAGTGGGAGATGGGGAGATAGAACTAATAGTCTTGGTCTTCTAATATTACCAAAAACATATTCACAATCAAGAAGTTGTCAAAAACCCCAAGGAGGCAGAAGTAAGATGCACTTGCCATTCATTAGTTTTGGACTCTTGTGAGGCGGATTTAAAAGCCGTTGATTGTTTTTGAAAGAAGCAAGATGCACTTTCCAGAAATCATCGAGGTAGTTTTATCTCATTTTATCTATTTACTTTAACTTTTTTTAATAAGAATCTAAGAAATTATCTTTTTGTTATAAGCGCATCTGTAATGAGCTCACGCTCACTGCCAAGTCAGCAGGGGTGGATCTACCCTTGAGGGGTGGATCTACCCTTCAAGAAGGTGTAACCTTCATTACCTGTTAACCCTCCGATAACAGTGTAAATTTTGAAAAAAAATTAATGTTTTTTTCGATTTCGTTGCCTTTTTTTCTTTGAAACGTTTCTCCTATAATACTTTTCTAAAAAATTTAATGATTATTGCGTGTGTAAAACATAAATTATCTAAAAAGATGTTTGGATGAAAAAGTGATTATCTGCCTCCAAAACGCAGTTTTGTAGAAGCACGTACCTACATGCTTTTTCAAAACGCAGTTTTGAAAACACAAAATCTATTTTGAAAACGCATAATCTATTTTGAAAACGCAACACCATACACCCGCTAAGTTTATTTTGTTGATTAAATGATAAAGTTTATAATTTTATTCTTTAAAGTTCATAACTTTTTTTAAATACCCACATGGTACTCATCCAATAAACTTTAAGTTTAATTTTTTTTATAAAAATAAAAAATAGTAGTTGACTCGTAAGTTCGTTTTACACCTTTAACTTTAATTGTTAAATTTCGTTTTTATATATATAAAAAATTTATATTTTTATAAAATTTTAAAAACAGTTTTAATAAAAAAAATAGAATGTTAAGAGTTTATATCTTTATTAACTTTATATCATAGTAAGTTCAGTTTTTTAGTTTAGCTTTAAAGTTTATTAATTAAGAAATACAAATTATTAGATTAATATTCAATAATAACTTCAATATTTTATACTTTTAGCTTGACTATATATCTAACTGCAATATCTATTTATTGCATCTTGAGGATATTAATTTATATAAGTTCAGTTGACTTGTAAATTTAGAATACCAACTTTATTTTGAACTTTTTTAATATGGTCAATAACTGCATTATATTAACACAAAAAATAAAGTTCAAATATAAAATAAACTTTATTCATACGTCTAGATCAAACATAACAACTGAAAATGAAAAAAAAACTTGAAAACACTTGATAGATTTCATGTTAGACTGCATGAAATCTGTTTCGCATCTGAATTGACAGTTGAGGTATTTTTAATCGGGTTTTCTAGTTTGTGCTTGAATCAACAGTATCTTCTAATTCCTCTTCTTTGTCATTGTCCTCATAGAGTCACTTGGATCTTGGATCGTCTAAATTAATAACCTCACTCAATTTCCATTCAGAGAGTCCTCTTGGATCTCTTACTTTGAGTCTCAAACTTTTGATCTTTAAAAAAGGACAAAAATTGAATACCAAAGTTGAAAAAAGATTAAATAAACCTTTTATTACCTCTTCACTGAATTCACGTTAAAGATTAGACATGTATGGACTAAACATTAAACCATAAGAAATCATATCAACACCTTTATTACATCATCCTGCAATAAAACACACATATAATAACATAACGAATATGTTAGTATGAACGATATACGCAAAAATAATACTTAAAAACCAGCAAAATCAATACCTTAGAAGCTTGTTCGACAACTGGGTTGTTTAAATTGGCATGTTCATCATGCAACTGAATCTAAAAAATCAAATAAGTTAACAATCACATAAAAGTCAATAAAAGAAAACAATTATTCACTGCTGCGATATAACAGAACCGATCTTAGAATTTTCAATCTCGCATGCTTTGTTTTTCGCAACAATTGAATTCAAAATTGGGTCCATGTTTTACTTTGTTTAGCAATAGATATAGGGGTGTCCTACAATGTATTTATAGTAGTTACTATATAAGTTCAATATGGTTTATTTTAGATTTGCCACCCCTTTATTTAGGAAGTTTGTTGTGGTTAGTTTTAAGTTGTGATAAGCTATATCTAAGTATAGATATTAGACAATCTTAATAAAATAAAATGTGACACATAATATCTTCATTTTATGTTACAGTTTTAATTCGTTTTGTTTTTGTTTGCATAGATGGAGCACATCTTTGTAGATTAGGCGCATTAGATCACAAGTATTAATTACATGTACATTAAAGCATCATCGACTTATGCCTTTTAATCCGTGTGTCGATATTTAATAAGGCAATTACCGAAACGTCCACAAAAATGTGTAGGTCGTCATGCTATCTTTGGATTTTTTTTAAACAATTTAGTTTATAAGATATGTCAATAATACTTATAAAAAAATTAGAACTTTGTTGTGGATGGGTGAATTGTAACTAATTATCTATAATTTTGTTAAATCCTCAGGGATTTAAGTGTATAATTTAGGTGCTAAAAAATAAATAGTGTTTAAAATACCAAACTACCCTCATTTTAGGGTCTTTCTATAAATAAAAAAGGGGAAAAGTTCTTATTTTTTGGGTATCTTAAAATACCACTCCCTCATGCATTATAAAATAGTATAGATAACTCTTAATTTTTTAAAAGTATGAATAATGTATAATTTTAATATTTATCACTCATGGGGGATTCTATAATTCAACGAAGTTTAAAATATTTTGAAACAACTTAACCTTTTTTATAAATTACAAATTTAGTCTGTTGGACAATTTGTTTAATATTAATTAGTTTTACTACTTTTATTTTTAAATATGTTATCATCTTTATTACCAAATCTTTAGCACTAGCAGGTAAAGCATAACAGCAAAGGTCTAACTAGATGCCACTAAAATCAGATGTGAGAGATTTACTTATTTTTTTTTTTTTTTTTGAAAAGTGATCTTCATTAAACAAGCCAAAACCTCAAACCGAGGCGGCACCAAAAACACCTATAACAAGAACTACATAATAACAAATTTACACCAATCTTTCCGGCTAATCTCTATATCTTTAACTCTACCATTTAACCTTAAAAAACCCACCGACTGAGAGAATTGGAGTGGGAGATGGGGAGATAGAACTAATAGTCTTGGTCTTCTAATATTACAAAAAACATATTCACAATCAAGAAGTTGTCAAAAACCCCAAGGAGGCAGAAGTAAGATGCACTTGCCATTCATTAGTTTTGGACTCTTGTGAGGCGGATTTAAAAGCCGTTGATTGTTTTTGACAGAAGCAAGATGCACTTTCCAGAAATCATCGAGGTAGTTTTATCTCATTTTATCTATTTACTTTAACTTTTTTTAATAAGAATCTAGGAAATTATCTTTTTGTTATAAGCGCATCTGTAATGAGCTCACGCTCACTGCCAAGTCAGCAGGGGTGGATCTACCCTTCAAGAAGGGGTAACCTTCATTACCTGTTAACCCTCCGATAAAAGTGTAAATTTTGAAAAAAATTAATGTTTTTTCGATTTTGTTACCATTTTTCTTTGAAACGTTTCTTCTATAATACTTTTCTAAAAAAATTAATGATTATTGCGTTTATAAAACATAAATAATCTAAAAAAATGTTTGGATGAAAAAGTGATTATCTGCCTCCAAAACGCAGTTTTGTAGAAGCATGTACCTACATGCTTTTTCAAAACGGAGTTTTGAAAACGCAAAATCTATTTTGAAAACGCATAATTTATTTTGAAAACGCAACACCATACACCCGCTAAGTTTATTTTGTTGATTAAATGATAAAATTTATAACTTTATTCTTTAAACTTCATAACTTTTTTTAAGTATCCACATGTTACTCATACAATAAACTTTAAGTTTACAATTTTTTTTAAAAGTAAAAAATAGTAGTTGACTCGTAAGTGCGTTTTACACCTTTAACTTTAATTGTTAAATTTTGTTTTATATATATAAAAAATTTATATTTTTATAAAATTTTAAAAACAATTCTATTAAAAAATAGGATGTTATGAGTTTATATCTTTATTAACTTTATATCATAGTAAGTTCAGTTTTTTAGTTTAGCTTTAAAGTTTGTTATTTATTATTTTTTAATTAGAAATATAAATTATTAGATTAATATTCTAGAATAACATCAATATTTTATACTTTCAGCTTTACTATATCTAACTGCAATATCTATTTATTGCAACTTTAGGATATTAATTTATATAAGTTCAGTTGACTTGTAAATTTAGGATAATAACTTTATTTCAAACTTTATTTATATGGTCAATAACTGCATTATATTAACACAAAAAATATAGTTCAAATATAAAATAAACTTTATTCATACGTCTAGATCAAACATAACAACTGAAAATGAAAAAAAAAAACATGAAAACACTTGATAGATTTCATGTTAGACTGGATGAAATATGTTTCGCTTCTGAATTGACAGTTGAGGTATTTTTAATCGGGTTTTCTGGTTTGTGCTTGAATCAACAGTATCTTCTAATTCCTCTTCTTTGTCATTGTCCTCATAGAGTCACTTGGATCTTGGATCGTCTAAATTAATAAACTCACTCCATTTCCATTCAGAGAGTCCTCTTGGATCTCTTACTTTGAGTCTCAAACTTTCGATCTTTAAAAAAGGACAAAAACTGAATACCAAAGTTGAAAAAAGATTAAATAAACCTTATATTACCTCTTCACTAAATTCACGTTAAAGATTAGACATGTATGGACTAAACATTAAACCATAAGAAATCATATCAACACCTTTATCACATCATCCTGCAATAAAACACACATATAATAACATAACGAATATGTTAGTATGAACGATATACGCAAAAATAATACTTAAAAACCAGCAAAATCAATACCTTAGAAGCTTGTTCGACAACTGGGTTGTTTAAATTGGCATGTTCATCATGCAACTGAATCTAAAAAATCAAATAAGTTAACAATCACATAAAAGTCAATAAAAGAAAACAATTATTCACTGCTGCGTTATAACAGAACCGATCTTAGAATTTTCAATCTCGCATGCTTTGTTTTTCGCAACAATTGAATTCAAAATTGGGTCCATGTTTTACTTTGTTTAGCAATAGATATAGGGGTGTCCTACAATGTATTTATAGTAGTTACTATATAAGTGCAATATGGTTTATTTTTTATTTGCCACCCCTTTATTTAGGAAGTTTGTTGTGGTTAGTTTTAAGTTGTGATAAGCTATATCTAAGTATAGATATTAGACAATCTTAATAAAATAAAATGTGACACATAATATCTTCATTTTATGTTACAGTTTTAATTCGTTTTGTTTTTGTTTGCATAGATGGAGCACATCTTTGTAGATTAGGCGCATTAGATCACAAGTATTAATTACATGTACATTAAAGCATCATCGACTTATGCCTTTTAATCCGTGTGTCGATATTTAATAAGACAATTACCGAAACGTCCACAAAAATGTGTAGGTCGTCATGCTATCTTTGGATTTTTTTTAAACAATTTAGTTTATAAGATATGTCAATAATACTTATAAAAAAATTAGAACTTTGTTGTGGATGGGTGAATTGTAACTAATTATCTATAATTTTGTTAAATCCTCAGGGATTTAAGTGTATAATTTAGGTGCTAAAAAATAAATAGTGTTTAAAATACCAAACTACCCTCATTTTAGGGTCTTTCTATAAATAAAAAAGGGGAAAAGTTCTTATTTTTTGGGTATCTTAAAATACCACTCCCTCATGCATTATAAAATAGTATAGATAACTCTTAATTTTTTAAAAGTATGAATAATGTATAATTTTAATATTTATCACTCATGGGGGATTCTATAATTCAACGAAGTTTAAAAAATTTTGAAACAACTTAACCTTTTTTATAAATTACAAATTTAGTCTGTTGGACAATTTGTTTAAAATTAATTAGTTTTACTACTTTTATTTTTAAATATGTTATCATCTTTATTACCAAATCTTTAGCACTAGCAGGTAAAGCATAACAGCAAAGGTCTAACTAGATGCCACTAAAATCAGATGTGAGAGATTTACTTATTTTTTTTTTTTTGAAAAGTGATCTTCATTAAACAAGCCAAAACCTCAAACCGAGGCGGCAACAAAAACACCTATAACAAGAACTACATAATAACAAATTTACACCAATCTTTCCGGCTAATTTCTATATCTTTAACTCTACTATTTAACCTTAAAAAACCCACCGACTGAGAGAATTGGAGTGGGAGATGGGGAGATAGAACTAATAGTCTTGGTCTTCTAATATTACCAAAAACATATTCACAATCAAGAAGTTGTCAAAAACCCCAAGGAGGCAGAAGTAAGATGCACTTGCCATTCATTAGTTTTGGACTCTTTTGAGGCGGATTTAAAAGCCGTTGATTGTTTTTGACAGAAGCAAGATGCACTTTCCAGAAATCTTTATCTCATTTTATCTATTTACTTTAACTTTTTTTAATAAGAATCTAAGAAATTATCTTTTTGTTATAAGCGCATCTGTAATGAGCTCACGCTCACTGCCAAGTCAGCAGGGGTGGATCTACCCTTCAAGAAGGGGTAACCTTCATTACCTGTTAACCCTCCGATAAAAGTGTAAATTTAAAAAAAAATTAAAGTTTTTTCGATTTCGTTACCTTTTTTCTTTGAAACGTTTCTTCTATAATACTTTTCTAAAAAAATTAATGATTATTGCGTTTATAAAACGTAAATAATCTAAAAAAATGTTTGGATGAAAAAGTGATTATCTGCCTCCAAAACGCAGTGTTGTAGAAGCATGTACCTACATGCTTTTTCAAAACGTAGTTTTAAAAACGCAAAATCTATTTTGAAAACGCATAATCTATTTTGAAAACGCAACACCATATACCCGCTAAGTTTATTTTGTTGATTAAATGATAAAGTTTATAATTTTATTCTTTAAAGTTCATAACTTTTTTTAAGTATCCACATATTACTCATACAATAAACTTTAAGTTTACAATTTTTTTTAAAAGTAAAAAATAGTAGTTGACTCGTAAGTGCGTTTTACACCTTTAACTTTAATTGTTAAATTTTGTTTTATATATATAAAAAATTTATATTTTTATAAAATTTTAAAAACAGTTCTAATAAAAAATAGGATGTTAAGAGTTTATATCTTTATTAACTTTATATCATAGTAAGTTCAGTTTTTTAGTTTAGCTTTAAAGTTTATTATTTATTATTTTTTATTTAGAAATCTAAATTATTAGATTAATATTCTAGAATAACATCAATATTTTATACTTTCAGCTTTACTATATCTAACTGCAATATCTATTTATTGCAACTTTAGGATATTAATTTATATAAGTTCAGTTGACTTGTAAATTTAGGATAATAACTTTATTTCAAACTTTATTTATATGGTCAATAACAGCATTATATTAACACAAAAAATAAAGTTCAAATATAAAATAAACTTTATTCATACGTCTAGATCAAACATAACAACTGAAAATGAAAAAAAAAACATAAAAACACTTGATAGATTTAATGTTAGACCGCATGAAATCTGTTCCGCTTCTGAATTGACAGTTGAGGTATTTTTAATCGGGTTTTCTGGTTTGTTCTTGAATCAAGAGTATCTTCTAATTCCTCTTCTTTGTCATTGTCCTCATAGTCATAGAGTCACTTGGATCTTGGATCGACTAAATTAATAACCTCACTCCATTTACATTCAGAGAGTCCTCTTGGATCTCTTCCTTTGAGTCTTAAACTTTCGATCTTTAAAAAGGACAAAAATTGAATACCAAAGTTAAAAAAAGATTAAATAAACCTTATATTACCTCTTCACTAAATTCACGTTAAAAATTAGACTTGGATGGACTAAACATTGCACCATAAGAAATAATATCAACACCTTTATTACATGATCCTGCAATAAAACACACATATAATAACATAATGAATATGTTAATATGAAAGATATACGCAAAAATAATACTTAAAAACCAGCAAAATCAATACCTTAGAAGCTTGTTCGACAACTGGGTTGTTTAAATAGGCATGTTCATCATGCAACTGAATCTGAAAAATCAAATAAGTTAACATTCACATAAAAGTCAATAAAAGAAAACAATTATTCACTGCTGCGATATAACAGAACCGATCTTAGAATTTTCAATCTCGCATGCATGGTTTTTCGCAACAATTGAATTCAAAATTGGGACCATGTTTTACTTTGTTTAGCAATAGATATAGCGGTGTCCTACTATGTATTTATAGTAGTAACTATAGAAGTGCAATATAGATTTGCCACCCCTTTATTTAGGAAGTTTGTTGTGGTTAGTTTTAAGTTGTTATAAGATATATCTAAGTATAGATATTAGGCAGTCTTAATAAAATAAAATATGACACATAATATCTTCATTTTATGTTACGGTTTTAATTCTTTTTGTTTTTTGTTTGCATAGATGGAGACCATCTTTGTAGATTAGGGGCATTAGATCACAAGTATTAATTACATGTACATTAAAGCATCATCGACTTATTCCTTTTAATCCGTGTGTCGATATTGAACAAGACAACTACCGAAACGTCCACAAAAATGTGTAGGTCGTCGTGCTATCTTTGGATTTTTTTTTTTAAACAATATTGTTTATAAGATATGTCAATAATACTTATAAAAAAATTATAAGTTTTTTGTGGATTGGTGAATTGTAACTAATTATCTATAATTTTGTTAAAACCTCAGGGATTTAAGTGTATAAGTTTAGGGGCTAAAAAATAAATAATGTTTAAAAGACCAAACTACTCTCATTTTAGGGGTCTTTCTATAAATAAAAAAAGGGGGAAAGTTCTTATTTTTTGGGTATCTTAAAATACCACTCTCTCATGCATTATAAAATAGTATAGATAACTCTTAGTTTTTAAAACTATGAATAATGTATAATTTTAATATTTATCACTCATGGGGGATTCTATAAATCAAGGAAGTTTAAAATATTTTGAAACAACTTAACCTTTTTTATAAATTACAAATTTAGTCTATTGGACAATTTGTTTAATATTAATTAGTTTTACTACTTTTATTTTTAAATATGTTATCATCTTTATTACCAAATCTTTAGCACTAGAAGGTGAAGCATAACAACAAAGGTCTAACTGGATGCCACTAAAATCAGATGTGAGAGATTTTTTTTTTTTTTGAAGAGTGAACTTCACTAAACAAGCCAAAGCCTCAAACCGAGGCGGCACCAAAAACACCTACAACAAGAACTACATATTAACAAATTTACACCAATCTTTTCAGCTAATCTCTATATCTTTAACTCTACTATTTAACCATAAAAAAACCCACCGACTGAGAGAATTGGAGTGGCAGATGGGGTGATAGAACTAATAGTCTTGGTCTTCTAATATTACCAAAAACATATCCACAATCAAGAAGTTGTCTAAAACCCCAATGAGGCAGAAGCAAGATGCACTTGCATTCATTAGTTTTGGAATCTTGTGAGGCAGATTTAAAAGCCGTTGATTGTTTTTGACAGAAGCAAGATGCACTTTCCAGAAATCATGGAGGCAGTTTTATCTCATTGTATCTATTTACTTTAAATTTTTTAATAAGAATCTAAAAATTTATCTATTTGTTATAAGCGCATCTGTAATGAGCTCACGCTCACTGCCAAGTCAGCAGGGATGGATCTACCCTTCAAGAAGGGGTAACCATTATTACCTGTTAACCCTCCGATAACAGTGTAAATTTTGAAAAAATTAATATTTTTTCGATTTCGTTACCTTTTTTCTTTGAAACGTTTCTCCTATAATACTTTTCTAAAAAATTTAATGATTATTTCGTTTGTAAAACATAAATAATCTAAAAAAATGTTTGGATGAAAAAGTGATTATCTGCCTTCAAAACACAGTTTTGTAGAAGCATGTACCTACATGCTTTTTCAAAACGCAATTTTGAAAACGCAAAATCTATTTTGAAAACGCATAATCTATTTTGAAAACGCAACACCATACACCCGCTAAGTTTATTTTGTTGATTAAATGATAAAGTTTATAATTTTATTCTTTAAAGTTCAAAACTTTTTTTAAATATCCACATGGTACTCATACAATAAACTTTAATTTTAAATTTTTTTTATAAAAATATAAAATAGTAGGTGACTCGTAAGTGCGTTTTACACCTTTAACTTTAATTGTTAAATTTCGTTTTTATATATATAAAAAAATTATATTTTTATAAAATTTTAAAAACAGTTTTAATAAAAAAAATAGGATGTTAAGAGTTTATATCTTTATTAACTTTATACCATAGTAAGTTCAGTTTTTTAGTTTAGCTTTAAAGTTTATAATTTATTATTTTTTAATTAAGAAATACAAATTATTAAATTAATATTCAAGAATAACTTCAATATTTCATACTTTTAGCTTGACTTTATATCTAACAGCAATATCTATTTATTGCAACTTGAGGATATTAATTTATATAAGTTCAGTTGACTTGTAAATTTAGAATACCAACTTTATTTTGAACTTTATTAATATGGTCAATAACAGCATTATATTAACACAAAAAATAAAGTCCAAATATAAAATAAACTTTATTCATACGTCTAGATCAAACATAACAACTGAAAATGAAAAAAAAAACATAAAAACACTTGATAGATTTTATGTTAGACTGCATGAAATCTGTTCCGCTTCTGAATTGACAGTTGAGGTATTTTTAATCGTGTTTTCTGGTTGTGCTTGAATCAACAGTATCTTCTAATTCCTCTTCTTTGTCATTGTCCTCATATAGTCACTTGGATCGTCTAAATTAATAACCTCACTACATTTCCATTCAGAGAGTCCTCTTGGATCTCTTCCTTTGAGTCTCAAACTTTCGATCTTTAAAAAAGGACAAAAACTGAATACCAAAGTTAAAAAAATATTAAATAAACCTTATAATTACCTCTTCACTAAATTCACATTAAAGATTAGACTTGTTTGGACTAAACATTGCACCATAAGAAATAATATCAACACCTTTATCACATCATCCTGCAATAAAACACACATATAATAACATAATGAATATGTTAATATGAAAGATATACGGAAAAATAATACTTAAAAACCAGCAAAACAATACCTTAGAAGCTTGTTCGACAACTGGGTTGTTTAAATTGGCATGTTCATCATGCAACTGAATCTGAAAAATCAAATAAGTTAACATTCACATAAAAGTCAATAAAAGAAAACAATTATTCACTGCTGCGATATAGCAGAACGGATCTTAGAATTTTCGATATCGGATACTTGGTTTTTCGCAACAATTGAATTCAAAATTGGGCCCATGTTTTACTTTGTTTAGCAATAGATATAGGGGTGTCATACTATGTATTTATAGTAGTAACTATAGAAGTGCAATATGGTTTATTTTAGCTTTGCCACCCCTTTATATAGGAAGTTTGTTGTGGTTAGTTTTAAGTTGTGATAAGCTGTATGTAAGTATAGATATTAGGCAATCTTAATAAAATAAAATGTGACACATAATATCTTCATTTTATGTTATCGTTTTATTTCTTTTTGTTTTTGTTTGCGTAGATGGAGCACATCTTTGTAGATTAGGCGCATTAGATCACAAGTATTAATTACATGTACATTAAAGCATCATCGACTTATGCCTTTTAATCCGTGTGTCGATATTGAACAAGACAACTACCGAAACATCCACAAAAATGTGTAGGTCGTCATGCTATCTTTGGATTTTTTTTAAACAATACAGTTTATAAGATATGTCAATAATACTTATAAAACAATTACAAGTTTTTTGTGGATGGGTGAATTGTAAGTAATTATCTATAATTTTGTT